>JARKHS020012859.1:0-74128 GCA_030143305.2 Amblyomma americanum
TACAAATCAAGCGGCAATAATATGTTCGTACAACGGGAGATTTAAACGGCACTACGGTGGCCAGTAGAGACCGCATTCTTAATATCACGGTATTGGTAATTTCGAAATTGCTATATCTAAAGCGATTTCGACGTGTGTTCAGGCAGTGAGCCTGTGATCTTGTGCCAGTTTTTTAGCACGCGTTCCTTGAGGCACCGTGGTAATCCACATAGCGTTACTACTTTATATAGCCTACTCTTCGTGCTTCTCTCCTCTTAAAGAAAAAAAGGCGAAAGAAAATTGTGCGAAAAAAACACAGTGATAAATAATAAAAACAGTTATGAGAAATTCTGTCTGGCAGGTCGTCTTTTCATCAATCATTGTTTATTGACAGAAGATAGCCATAGCCACATTCATGTTTTTACACGTGTCGGATCGCAGAACTCAAACCGAATTGTGGAAGGGGCCCTTTAATTAGAATTTTGATATTTTGTCAGTCTGGGCGATGCATAACACACACACAAAAAAAACAGAAATTCGAAAATACAGCTGCGGTATATAATGAAAACCAATTTCAGTGAATAATGAGCAGCGATAAAAGAAAGCACGTGTTGGTTACTGCAAAAACGCATTGGTTAGTTGTAGTGGCCGTGCAGGAATTTGAAAGCCTGTTTTGGCAAGGTGGTGCATAATACTTTTCCGAACAATTTTTTTTTCCTCATTACCGTCAGTATGCACCGCCTTTGATGTCAGAGGTCGTTGGTAACGAGCGGTCGTTACCAATGATAAATGGCACATGGAATCTGTCGCAGAACGAATCATTACAGTATATGGCCCAATTAACGAATGCCATATTATGAAACGTCCAGAATGAAAACATTTCTGAGAAAACGTGCGGTCAAGACCTTCCGGAAGCCGTGTGTACATGTCCTATGTCCTCAGCTGCTTCTACACTACGATAATCAGAATACTTCTTTACCATGGCAAACCACATCCGTATGATGAAATAACATCCATATGTGCACCTTTCTTTGCGAGTTCAACCTTTTGTCAGCGTTATACAAGTTCGCTGCAAGCAGCGTGAAACAGCCGTTGTTCTAGGAAGTGCACGGGTATATATCGGAGATCGATGCAACCGTCCCCCGTACAGGCCGAGTGATGTTCGAACGGCCGTTTCTATACTGTCGTTGGCGGTTCGCCTCCTGGATGAACACAGGTCCAGGCCGCCGCTATCGCTGTTCCCATCTATGCAGTTCGCCATGCTCCATTATCATCGTTCTCGAATGGCGGCAGGACACGAATGTTTTGTGCGACGCAAGCGCTTCGCGCAGCCAAATTTAGCTACGGAGAAACCGGTGCCCATTGCAGTGTCGGTAATAAAGACCTGTTCGCGAAATTTCGTCAAGAACGAACGGCTATGCCCAAGAATGACCACTGTACTTAATGCATTTCACGATATCTGTATGAATAATTTTCTAGGAAGTAATTCTTTTATACTATTAAAGTATATTTTGAATATATGTTTTGCCGCTTCTGAGTTATTATGCTTAGCTGAGGCACTAGAAGCCTGCAATATGCATAGCGTTGTCCTTCACACTAAGCAAGATTGAAGAATGATTTACAGCTAAGTTTGAACGAAAAATTCCTGAAGAAACTTGCACATGGTAACGCACGAAAACAGTGCAACAAACGCCATCAGTTAACTATGATCAGACATAAAAAATAATATCCAATCTCATACATTTTAGCATCAATCTCCACTGCCAACACTTCAAAATAACCCTGCAGCAATAGCACCAAATTAGTCATGAAGAAAATTCACATTAAACACATGGAGGAGAAACGCAAATGCGCACGTGTGCTGTGCGATGTCAGTGCATGTTAAAGATCCGCAGGTGGTCGAAATTATTCCGGAGCCCTCCACTACGCCACCTCTTTCTTCCTTTCTTCTTTCACTCTCTCCTTTATCCCTTCCCTTACGTCGCGGTTCAGGTGTCCGCCGATATATGAGACAGATACTGCGCCATTTGCTTTCCCCAAAAACCAATTATTATTATTAACATAGCAGACCGATGTTTCTTAGTGCGCACTTTGTTTCTCATCTGGTATAGAAGTGCTGTTACTGTAATTAAGGTGTCTGCGCAGTAATTCTCCCTAGCCGTGTCTGAATCGTTCAACTTTATTTAATTGGTTTTTGGGGAAAGGAAATGGCGCAGTATCTATCTCATATATCGTTGGACACCTGAACCGCGCTGTAAGGGAAGGGATAAGGGAGGGAATGAAAGAAGAAAGGAAGGAAGAGGTGCCCTAGTGAAGGGCTCCGGAATAATTTCGACCACCTGGGGATCTTTAACGTGCACTGACATCGCACAGCACACGGGCGCCTTAGCGTTTTTCCTCCATAAAAACGAGCCGCCGCTGTCGGGTTCGAACCCGGGAACTCCGGATCAGTAGTCGAGCGCCCTAACCACTGAGCCACCGCGGTGGGTTTCAACTTCCCCAACTTCCCTACATATTCTATGTTTCTTGGGACGACTAAGCCGGGGGGCTATTTCGTTTAAGGAGCGCGGTGCGTACTTTTTGAGTGTGGCAAACTTTTGGTCACGTGACCTCGCGGTGTGTTCAGACAAGTAGACGGGTGGCTGAGTGCTGTACAACTGCCACTCCCCTTCTGCCCATCGTATATAGTGCAAATCGTCTGCGATTTCCTTGGAAATTTTTTTAGTGCTGGGTGTTATATCGTTTATTCGCCACTTTAAGGTAGTTTAGCATCGTTTTCTTAACAAAATCTTGTTAAGTGGTTATATTATTTGATATTGCGCTTTCTGCATATTCTGTATTTTTGTATTTTTGCTGTGTAATCAAATATTGGCTTAACTCAATTCCACGAATACGAATTTTATGCGAGTCATTTCTCGAACAGGGCACATAGGAGACAAGAAACGGCTTTTAATATAGCTGTGACAAACCAAGGAATTTCAAATTCCTCTTACAAAACACCAGCAGATGCAGAAATACGGTAAACAGCATTCAGTACTATTTGTATGTCACACAGGAATCGTCCAGTTTTCTTCTTGCCCTAGACGTTTTAGAATAAGGCATTATGAAGACATTACTTTGGGAAGTTTTCACCTCCGTAATGACGTCTTTGTGCAGAAAGCGTTAAAAGAATGCTTTACTTACTGCACAAAAATATTTCGATGTCAGCGGTGGTAGGCGTTTTGTAAGTCGTAAGTGTTGTGAAATTCCTTCAGCCCATAAATAAATCGCGAAGCTTTCACAGATTAAAACAACCAGCTTGTACATAACCTGAGGGGACACTTCGAAAATAATTTGAAAACTTCACCGATGGTACATTGTACGCCATTATCCGATTATCACAACAAATAATGTGTCCTACTCACGCTCCTTATGCTGTTCCTTCACCCTAGTGCAAAATACAAAACTAAATCTATGGCTAATCAACCAACTTGCATTTCCTTTTGTATCCATTGTCTCCTATTGAATGCTGTTCAACAAAATTAATGCATCGTTGAAAATTGGTAACTCAAAGGTTCAAAAAAGATACACGAAATCAGATTACCATGCTAATTTTCTTTTGTCGTGATATCTGCCTGAGCTCATTAACTTTTTCTGCTCAAGCAAACAACTCGGTAAAAGACGAAGGGAAAAATTTGAAGACGTAGTAACACCGTAATGAGTATACGTCTGCTTTTCTCTTCAGTAGTCGTTTACTGTGCACTCTTTTGCATGAGCCCACTTGTGCATTTTAAAAGTGCAAAGGTGTCAGTTTACATGTAAACAATCGCAGCACACCTCCGTGCTGCTGGTGCTCAGATTCAATTCACCCCTCCTATAGACAACATTAACCACTTCGCTTCCGCAATTTTGGGGTAATGGCGCTGCGAAGACGGCGCTGTTAGCCATGAGAGAACGTTGTCAGCAATGGGCTGGCCCGGGTCTCGTAGTGATATCCCTGTAAAACGACTTGAATACTACAGAAAAAAATTGATTAATAAAGGTATGGCCTCGAGACCCGGCCTCAAGCGCCTTTTCAAAATTTGGAATTCATTATGGTGCCTTCATCGTAGACATCGTCATTAGCCTTACTACGTCCGCTTACCCACGCAGAATTCCTAATTTAATCCGCGCTCATGACTCGCTTCCACCACCTGCTTCGATTGCCTTCCTTCGAAATACACTCCGTTACCGTAAGGCACCATCTGTTATCTGCTCCTCGCGTTAAATGCCTTGCCAATGTCCCTTTCGTCTAATCTTGATCTCAGCTCGTATATCGTTAGCCTTCGTTTCTTCCTTAATGTACTCTGCCCACTTCCTGTTTGTACTAACTTTACTTTTATCACTTTTCTTTGCCCTGTTCGCTGCGCTGTTCTCTGGTTGATTTCAAGCCTGTTCCTTAGCCCTTACGTTTGTTTTCCTCGTATATGAGAGAACAGGCAAGGTACATCTATACATACAGTTTTCTCGTGAGGGGTGCTGGAATGATGCTATTCGTGAACTTACATCACCTGCAACATGCACACTACCCCATTCTTATTCTTCTTGCAATGCTTCGCCGTTTATCGCAAAGTGTTGGACTGTTCCCAAAACAACGAAAATTTGTGTTCATCATAAAATTTCGTCCTCCCACATTTCTCCTTTCAGCATTTAAGTCCTCTTTCATGCGCTGCAATTCTTCCCCGAGTTATTCAGCTAAGTGACGTTATCAGTAAATGAAAGGTTGCTAGGGCATTCTTAGTTTTCCTTTATCTTCATTTATTCGCAATCCAAACCCTCTGGACATCTGTTGCAAACATGCGGTGAATATTGCCCTAGAATGATTCTGTATTCCATTTTTATTTATTTACTAATACTGTTTTATATCCACCTAGCGGTTGGACCTATCGGTGTTCATTTTTTGAAAATTCGGCTGACTTTTTTCGTTTCTTTTTAGGATGCTGCTTTCGGTTAATTTCGGCGAATACTATTTTCGACGTATGAAATACTGAATTTGGTTTGGTTTATGGGGGCTTAACGTCCCCAAGCGACTCAGGCTATGAGAGACGCCGTAGTGAAGGGCTCCGGGAATTTCGACCACCTGGTGTTCTTTAACGTGCACTGATATCGCACAGTACACGGGCCTCTAGAATTTCGCCTCCATCGAAATTCGACCGCCGCGGCCGGGATCGAACCCGCGTCTTTCGGGCCAGCAGCCGAGCGCCATAACCACTCAGCCACCGCGGCGGCGAAATACTGAATTTGTTCGTGATTTAATCGAGCAATTCTGTGTGGTCAAAATCAGTTAATGTTTATCTCAGTATTGTTGTTATCCTGAACACTTATTTTATCAGCAATTAACGGGCAAATGGTAGTACTTGAAGCTGTGGAAAAAATTGCTACCATCATTAAAAGAGAAGTTAAGTCAAGACAAAACGGAAGTGGAGATTTACTGCTAACAACTTTGTTGATATCTTTTCGTTGGGTTGTCACACTGCTTTGAGCGCTAGGGCGGGGCATCACGTGGTCTGCGCGTTGATGGCAGCGATGGAACTGCCGCTCAATCGTCGTGGTGGCCAGAACATACACTTTTGTGACACCCATTCGCGGTTTTGTGCCAATGCCCTACATGCATTTGATTAACCTAATAAACAAACTGAATGCTCTAAGTAGGTGATGATAGGTAAGAAACAGTGCTTAGCTAGAAGGCAGCGAGGAGATGATACTTCCCGTTGTGCAGAGGCATGTGATCTAGCGGAGGAATACTTCAAATCGCGCAACTGCGCTGCTTATCCCACAATACCATCGTCTCGTAGTGCCCCTAGCTTCCCTACTTTGTTAATTTTCACATTTAAGCTTAGTTTAACTCGCATTCATCTGCCAGCTAGCTATGCCTTGCAAGCCAAAAATACCGACCTTTTTTTGTTCAACAGAGTTTCGAAAAGAGGATTGGGCGTACTTTCATCGGTTTTTTTTTTTCGGTTCAAAAAGAAAAGTCCAAACCCTACACTCCAAACACAAAGGAGTAAAAATAGAGTAAGTTGTCCTCTACCACCCTCCCTCTTGTAAGAAGTGCGCTAAAGGACAACTTACTCCCTTTTTATTCCCCTATAGGGGCACTCGTGCTCAGCGTGTATATATACCTGACACCCTTCCTCACTGCCAGCTAGCATAGGCGAGCAGAATAAAAGTTTAGATGGTAGTAGAGACCAAACGACCGTTCGCGTCTTCCCCACTGAGGCCAGCTGTTTTTACGTGCCACAAGCTGGAGGCCTCGGTGGCCGCGCATGTGCGCAGAAGTTGGTGCTCATTCACACATGATAGCACAGGTCCAGGCTTCGCGGGGACATATACAAACACCCTGACCAGTCAGTGTCAACCTGTCACTTTTTTTTCCAGCAGCACATGCTACAAATTAGCGCAAGAAAAAGTTGCCCTCACCATGTATACTGCAAACACGGAGAATACCATGAGCGAGAAGACATCCTTGCACTCCCGGGACTCGTCCGGCTTCCTAAAGTCAGCCGCCTCATCCTCTCCCAGCTCCGGAATCGACTGCAAACGCACCACATCGACCGCTCAGCAACGGCTCACACCACTACACAACCAGTCATTCTTTTCAAGGAGAGCACGTCGTACAAAAAGCGCGTCATCAAAAGAGTTTCGAGTTCGACGCATTCAGCGTTAAACGAACACCGTATTTTGTAACGAAACAGCCTAATCTGGTGGTGAAACTTTGGATTGTACCACGGAAAAGGCGTAGCTCTACATTTTCTCTCTCGAGTTTCGCCTATGTGCTTTCCGCGCGCAGCATTTTACATCTGCCTGGTCCCAATAAAACCTCGTCAATACACTTTTCCCGATCCGTTAATGCATGCAAGTTTATGCGTCAGGCCGACTGAATGCCGACAAAGGTCGAATCGAAGGTGTCACGCCGCGCGCGCGTTGTATATATCGACTTGTCAAAAGAAACATGGTCGCTGCAAGAAAATCGAGAAAGGTCCCCGGGAGACTCGCTGTAGAAAGCTTGTGAACTGCGCCATGAGGAAAAGAATGGCTTTTGTCGGAAGTGCATCATCTAGAGGGCGCTGCACGAAGAGGCATGTTGCCGCTATCGGCGGTGCTCAGAAGGCAGAAAAGGCCTGCCAAGCGAAAAAGCAACAATCACGCCCCGAGCTTTCTTTGCGTTTACAGTTTTTAGGAGCGCGTTGCCTTTAAACTTCAGGAATCATTTATGACGAGCTAGCTGCTTATTAAAGGGCTTACTGATTGGCGAGTCCCAGGTGCGGAAAACAGGAAATTGTATGCATATAAAAAGGTTGCAGGAAACAATCAATAGCCGTGCAGGTTTAAAAAATATAACCCAGTTTTCCGGAAGGTCTGAAAGTGCACGGCATTTTAGGAGAAAAAAAAAGGCCTTCAACCAACGCGCCACTAAAGAATGGTAACAAAGAAAAAAGAAGGGGGGGGGGGGGGGGGCAACACAAGCTTTCTAAACCTGTTCGTTCTTCATAACACAACGCAGTAAGATTCAGGAGAGACATATCGGGTGCAGAATAATTAGTGAAAGAATAAAGTGGGCAAGAAAATAAGAAATGAATGCAAATAAAAGGAAGTCCAGCTAGAAAATTATAGTTAGAAAGAAAAACTCAAGTAAATTATTAAAAGGCACTGAAGGCAAAGCACTCAATTTTTGTTCTTACGGAAAGTAAATTGTGTGACTCTCTCCGGCTATCTTTGTGATTTCTCGGCTGCAAAAGACGCATTCGTTGCTGTGAAATTTTGATGATGATGATGATGATGTGGTGGTGGTGGTGGTGATGTGTGATGGTGTGTGTGTGTGTGGTGTGTGATGATGTGATGATGATGATGATGACGACGATGATGGTGTCCTCAGGTTTATTGGCACATACCCACGGCGGGGGATTGGTCAGGGTGCATTGCGGAAACAAACGCACTCATGGACAAAGAGGAGTATTTGAAGTTTTGTGTCTTAATTATTTGAAAATGCTAATTTTTTTTCTTTTCTTCCCGCAGCTCAATTCAAAATCAAGACTTCAAGACCGGAAAGGATTCTGTGATTACACTTCAGAAGTAAGTAGCTATGGAAACTACAAGGGTGGTAGATCGGATAAGTTTGCGCTAAAATATGATTTCCGGAACGCTGAGATTCGACACGGACGCACGAGACAGGCCCGGTATCTGTGTAGAATTTTAGCGTGCCCGAAACGGTGTTGCACAGCCCAGCGATCTGCACGTCTTGACGCTGTCGCCCTTCTCTTTCAAAAATGGGCAGTGGCGGCGATACCTGCGATTAATTTTTTATCTTTTCTAGCTCGCAAAAGCTCCGCTTTTATTCACAGTGACCTCTTTATCGTCAGGACGCTGTAATCTGTCGATACAAGCCGACTTCAGCTAGACCTGTGTGTCTGTTTAAAAACTCAGTATATAAAGCTATCAGCTTCAAAGTGTGGTAACATTCCTTAATCTGTAAAGTGTTTTCAGCCAAATCCTATTCATTAAATAGGTGCTATTGGTAGCCAAGCACCTAAATGAAACTTTCTAAGGCAAGTTAGCTGAGTAATGGGATCAGGGGCGAACCGCAACACCGGGTGATATGAAATATTATGATGCTGCGACTACTCTGCGCTATTAGCAGTGTTCGTTGTTTCGGTATAAACGGAATACTTTCTAACATAGTGTCAGGTGGCACCAACTGGCGACCCGCGAGTTGGTAAGCGAGGCATGCCCCCGTGAATCGCTCCGCAATCTCGCAAGTGCCGCCGTGTCTATGTCGTCGGTTCATGAAGCTATAGTATCATCCCAGAGAACTTATGCATTTGTGCATTATGAAGCCATCGAAGACAAACAGTTTTTTCTTGATGCGTCGCCAGAACAATAGCCAAACGCGAAGAAAGAACTAGTAATGTCAAATGAAACAACGATTGGTGTCTCAAATGCTAAAATCTTTGGAAACAACGATTGGTGTCTCAAATGCTAAAATCATTGAAGTACGTGTTTCTGAAAAAAGCATTTGTAGGGTCATGAGGTCGTGCATGTCATTCATCGTAAAAGTGACTGCTTCAAGGCAAAGAAAGAAGGTAAAAACGAATATATGTGCAACTGCATGCCAAACTACCAAACACTACCAAACAGGGCTTCCCTAACCGGCCCCATGTTGCCTATCCTCCCGGCTGCAGCCTATATCACAGCATCTAGGTTTCGGCGACGTGCGTTATTAAGCGAGCAAGACAAAGCACTTTTAACCTGGGCGCATTATCAGCACCTGACATGTTCTTGGAGCTGGAAAGTTTGTCGACCTCGGCGGCTTGAAGTATCTCTGACGAGGATGTGCTGCCGTATCCCTCCTCTAAATTTCTATCTACTCAGGCCTGGTTTGGAGCTACCTTTCCTCTGTGCAAATTTGCCGTGCGCCTGAAACTATCGATTATTTTTGGCTCTTTTGTCACCGTTTCTCCTCTTTCAGAAGAAGGTTGCTTGAGGAGCCCTTGTAGAATCTTGGCCTTAGTTTGAGCAGCCCGGTCTTACTATCATTTGGCGCCACCACCCTTGGGTTCAGCCACAGATCTCTTTGTACCACTGTTCAATATTTCTTGATCTGGAATCTCATCTACTGCCTTGCTAAATGTTACAATGTTTTGTTTTCTTTGCTTTCTTAAGTTTTGACTTTATTAATTATTCTTTTTTTCTTCTTATTTCTTCCTTCTTGTTTCACTTGCGCGTGCTTTTCTTCTGCCGTTACTGAGTACAGGTGAATTCCAACCTCTGCCTCCCGTTTCTTGGCTGATCCCCCAGTTTGGTTATGTGCCATCTTTGGAAAGGATGACAACCACAACAACCAAACACTCAGAAAACAGACAACGAACCTATTTCATGCTAGTAACCTACTGAATAAAGCTAGCGCAACTTTGGTCTTTGAGGGTCTATCGAGTGGGGATTCCATGGGGCTTAACATGGCTACGAAAACCGGGAGGCGTACACTGTCGTGGGAACATGGAAGTAAATTTCACTCATTGCTATACGTTGTTGAGTGACCTGCATCGGCCAATTACGGATCATTCGTCCCAGCTTCGTATTACTTATTGATTTAAAATGCGGAGAAATAGCAATCTGGCGACTCACACGGCGCTTATGATAAAATAGCGTCCTCCCTTCTGATATTTGAGTGCCGTTTGTTGGCAGCCTAAGCTTTTTATTAGTTGCGTTAGGGGCTGATGGCAGTTTTTAGAACAGTTTTTCTCAAGAAACATTTTTTTTAAATACCCGTTATATTTTTTTATGTCAGAGCCACGTCTCATCTTAAATGCACTAAAACAAGTCTTCTTCATTAACAGACGCCTTAAACTAGCACCCTCTGAAACAAAATAACTAGCATATAAAACTCTTGTCAGACTAATTCTAGAGTAAGCCAACAACGTTTGGTTTCCCTTTACTAGCAAGCTCATTCAAAAAATTGAAGGGGTGCAGAGAAAGGCACTAAGATGTGTATATAATAAACATTCCCTTACAGACTCACCAACACAATTACTAAAACGTGCAGAACTCCTAACCCTGGAGAACAGAGCAAAATTTGCAAGACTTAAAATTATGTATCAGCTAATACACAAGCAACTTAAAGTGCAGAACACATAACGACCACAAAGACTAGATCGACCCGCCACAACCTCACACACCAATTAAACGAATTTTCATTCCATACTGACATATTCAAATACTCATTTTTTCTTCGAGCTAGACGCGAATGGAACAATCTAAACACGGATATTACTAACAGCTCATCATTGGATGCGTTTAGTGCCCTGGTTATAGATCACCTGTTGGTTTCCCAGTAGTAATTCTGATTTTCCACACTTTCCTATTCTGCCCTGTTTTTTACCGTTTTGTTTCTGCCTAGACTAAAATTACAGCACTAACGGCAGCCGATTTTCTTTTTCTTTTGGTATACTTGTCACCATGTTCGCATCCTATTATTTGCACCTCAACTTGAATTCTCTAACCGATTTTGTGACCATTTTTGCCATATGTTATTGTTCAAGTTGTTTTACTTACCAATATGTGCACTACACCTGGCTGTAACATTCACAGCCCTTCCTGTTACAGTCCCTGATGGGACTTACAGTATCAAATAAAAAAATGAAAAAGTATCGGAATGGAAAAGAAGTTAGCACTTCATTATAAAAATGATTTATATATTATTTATTTATTTATGTTATATAGCGCCATGCCAGTATTAAGAGGGAGGGAGGGTGGAGCGGTTTAGAGAATAGAAAGTACTGCGCACACATCCGAAGGAGATACAAGTATTGCTGTCAGCTGCGCAAAGAACTGAAAGTTTGCGGAATTAAATTTCACGATAGGCAATGCGAGGCAACATGAGCGAGCAGAAAACCTTTCTGTCACTATGCTGTAATAGCACTAGAAGGCATAACAAAGAAACAACTACAAAGTAGGGTATATTGAGACATATGTCATAAATAGCAATGGAAACCACTGCGGAAATTTTGAGATAACATTATTTAAAAACTATGAGTGCTTTCTCCGCATGCATCGCCAAAATCTCAATAGAGGGCCGTTATTGTATATTTCATTCCGTTATTTGCTATCGATCAAAGAATTGAGCACGCAGAATTGGTGGAAACGGTGAAGCTGCTCATGCGCTACACGCACACGATGCGTCTAAAACTGGGCTCAATGCATGGAAACAACGGCACCAAGCTGGTTAGTTGGCCTACTTGTATATTAATCTTTTTGAGAGGCAAGCACCAACCAGGATGATCAAAAAATAAAGACGGCGGTGTGTTTGTTTTGTCCCTGCCCTGGTTCCCGTTTTCTACTAAAGGCTTAACACGTCACCAGGTTTATTGCGCTTTGGCTCGAGAGACAATTAGACAATGCCCTTCTCTAGTCTAAACATTGATTTAGCACAATGAGGTAGGGAATCGCTCATAAAACTAGTCGTAATGAGTTAATAATTCAACAAAAAATGGCGTTGAGCTCATTCTTAAACTACCACAGTCGTGTCGAAGACCACGCTACCACTTGGCTCTTTCTACAAAACAATGTGCTTCGTGCGGTTTAAATTTACGTTATGAAAATACTTAAATTAATGCGCAGAAAAATTTTGCCACTTACTAGCAGTCTGACCGCCTCAAAGTTCAGTTTTAGGCATAATATACTGCATACCCCTAAGGTAAGAACGAACTATGGTACCCAGACTTTTTTGTTGCAGTCTATACTGGTGATAAACTAAATCGGACGTCAGGTAAAATTAACCTGTGCAGAACATACATTTAGATTTTTATACATTTTTAACATACTTTTAATTTTTTCGTGCTGTGTCTTGCCATTTACGTTTCAATATCAGTTTGTGCTTGGTGCATTATGGTTTATAAAGCTTGTGTTTTATATACATTGTTTATTTTATGTGCCCTATGGGTGTAATGCATGCATCAATACGTGTATCAATTTGCAGTTTTCATGTTACAAATAGTGCACTCTAAGTTTAGGACCTAACAGTCGTTACACTAATAAGAATATCTTATTGGGCACATATTGTTCATCTTTGCAGTTTATAGCTTGTTAGATATATTTATTATATGTCCATTCACTGCGTATTATTATCTGCGTTTTATCCTCGCGATTTTTTCAATATCCCTATGCACGCAAAAGAGACTACTGCTGCCGAACTGTATGCAGAGGTCTGGGACCGTTCTCAGACCTTCTGAGAGAGTAAGTCCCAACCCCCCCCCCCCCCCTCCCCCATACTGATATATAAATAATGCCAAGATTAAGTGGCAGGTGTGCCAGTTGGTAAATACATTACGCGTCCACAGTATTGAGCGCCATTAATACTTCGTTAGGCCGCAGTGTACGACCTCAACTTGCATCACCCGCGACTACAAGTGCCTCATTTTGACACGTTCCCTGCTGCAGTTGTAGGAAGTAAGATGTCACTTGGATGGCACTGCATCGCAAGGTACCTCTATGTCTCAAAAAAATTGCGAGTAATGCGCTGGACCCAAGACTGTCTTCAATAAATTTATGGCAAGCCACTGAAGCAAAACTACTCGCGTATCTAGCAGGCCTACGGGTATTGGCTTTCATTTCCATTTCCATTAACATCATAGACCCGTGATACATAAGCATAAACCGCCTGTGCTGTGAACTTATTTCCTCGAGTGCTTTCAGACAGCAGGAAATCAATAAGGCTAATCAATTGTTGTAATGTAGGTGAGCCAAAATCAAATAGGAAATGTTTTAGAAAGGTATTTTTATCATCCAGCTTTCACTGCTCAACAAAGCGTGCTGCCCAACTGCATACAAATATTTTCGATCGTATGTGATGTTCTTTTAGTATCTTACACATAGCGCTTCACAGAACTATAGTCATACCTTTAAAGACGTATCTTTATAACGCGGTAACGAAACGCAGCTATTATAGTTATTTGTTGCGGTAGTCTACTTCTCTGTAGAAATATATTTTTTGTCTTAACAACAAAATTCTTTGCAAGACTGAATATTTACGCATACTAAACAACTCTGGACAAAAGCATTTTTGAGCCGGAAGGAGTTTATGAAAAACGTTTTCACATATTGTAAGATTTCCCTATAACAATCAATATATCCGAATATCTCACATCGTCAGGCCTGCGTTTTTCCGCCATTAATGTTTTCGTTATCGTCAAAAGCGTTCCTCATTGATTTTTTTTATGGCAGTCTTAACTGCTCGATGCGAGCGATGGAAAAACTTTAAAAGAAACATCTTGGTGTGTATCACAAGAATGGACCATTACGTTTAATTTTTCCACAACAGCACCCTACAATTTTTCATTATTCAAAATTTGTGTACAACAAAGTTGGGCGTGGTATTAAACCACCGGGTATATTGAAAAGAGTTATGCTGAAGACAGGCGCCAAAGCACAATATCTGTCGTCACTCAGCTCTAAAGAAGAATGGAAGCTCAGGCAACTTTCCTGCATCAAACTTCGGCCGTACTACACCAAAACTAAAGTATGGGAAAGTTGAGGTTGCTCTCGATTAAAGTTTATGCCTGACCATTTAACCTTTAACCGTACTCCTGGCTCCAGCTGTCATACACGCACGATAGCTAATTCCCTATAGGATCTATAGCCTTCTGTGAGCATTTCATTGCATAGACCAGCTGCCAGTGTGGTATACGCGAGCAATCACAAGACCTCCTAGACACGACAAAGTGTTGCTTGAGATCTTTGTCCTAATGTTACGGGGACTGAACAGACATACTCTGCAGCATACTGTGCTCGCCTGATCTTAACGCCTACACAAAGATTACACAACATTATGTGCCAATATTCCATTCTATCTTTAGTGCGCCACACAACAGAAAACATGGGCAGCCCTTGTTTACTTACAATTAGCTTAATAATTGGTTGTTGTTTTTCTTAGGGGGGGGGGGGGGAAGGAAATGGCGCAGTATCTGTCTCATATATCGTTGGACACCCGAACCGCCCCGTAAGGGAAGGGATAAAGGAGGGAGTGAAAGAAGAAAGGAAGAAAGAGGTGCCGTAGTGGAGGGCTCCGGAATAATTTCGACCACCTGGGGATCTTTAACGTGCACTGACATCGCACAGCACACGGGCGCCTTAGCGTTTTTCCTCCATAAAAACGCAGCCGCCGCGGTCGGGTTCGAACCCGGGAACTCCGGATCAGTAGACAATTAGCTTCCCGATTTTGTTTTTCTACTTTCTCTCTTCCTTGCCACAGCGGAAACAAAAGTTCCGAGTGGCAATTTAAATTTCTTGGCTTTGCAACAAAAGATTGGCGCCTAATCGTAACACGTTCAGTTCAGTGCATTTACCAACTTGACCTTCCGAAGTAAATGTTACCATTTCGTATGTTACCACATTTCAGCAATTATCCCTTGGAGAATAAAAAAAAAGAACCGGGAAAGGATTGTACAGAAACCACAGAGGACAGCGTCGCGCGGACTGCGATGGTGCACTGAACAGGTTCTAAACGCGGCCAAAGATGACCGCTTGGCGTTTGGCGCACGATGACCTTAGTTGCTTATATGCCATAAAACACAACACAATCGCAGCACCCATCGAGAATTGTTTGAAGCACGCTTGATTCCAAACAACGTGTACCGATGTGCAGGGTATCTGTGATGCACTAGGCACTAACAGAAAGAGCCCACTTTACCCGGGTTTGGTGTGATCTTGCTTCTTGTCAGCTCGAATCACTGCGCATGCAGCGTCGCGACAGTCCACTCCGTGCTGAAAATTCTTCAAAAGAAGACTATAATAGAGATCACTACCGGCTAATGGAGGGCGATATTGAGGTTTCTTCATGCCCCATGTGAGCAATGAGCAGCACTTAAGTCGGAACAGGGCGTGACACCATTCGGGGGCTAACAGCAGGTCAAAGAGAACAGGACACACTTCCCTTTGAAGTTTCTCGTTCACTATGCGCTTGTGTTTTTAAATTTCTAATCTTACGCTAACTTCATCATTTTGCGCACTAATTTGAGTTCAACTTACCTTTGATTCCACTTATCTTCCGCTTACCTTTGATTCCTTTGCATTACGCGAGAGTACTACCGCAGGCCTGTCGAACATTCCGGCCCGTTAAAAACAGGCGCGTTGCTGTGAAGCCCGAATCGTGACTGTCCGTATCTCCTTCTTCGCCTATACCACGGAGGCAGTGCGCACGGCCTTTCCGACTGCGCGGGAGTCACGGCGACTAACCTGAGCGACACTGACCGCAGTCAAGCAGACGCCAATAGAGTCCTCGTCCGCCGGCCTCTCAGTCTCGCCTTTCTTTCTTCCTCGTGCCTTTTGTATCCGCTTTAGTCGCCACCCTCCACTTCATCACTCACGGGTCTATCGACGCGTGCGCGGTCCCCCGGGGATCGATTTTAGGCGGCGAAGAGCAAAGCAGCGCAGCTTGTTGCTTCTTTAACGTCACGCTCGTACGAGACTAAAAGGCGCGGAGAATTGCATCGATGAGGGTATTTGCTGCTGAAACAAGTGCCAGTATGGCGCATTTGGTGCTCTAGGGCGATTACGTTAAAGGTCCCCGTTCGGCGGAAACCATGCTCAGCAATTCTGGACAAAAGCATTTTGAGAGCAGGAAAGCCGTTTATGAAAGGAGTTTTTTAGTATAATGTAAGATTTTGCCATAGCAATCAATATATCCGCAGATCAGCCGACGGCAGTCATGTAATTTTTTTTTTCTATTCACGTTTTTGCTGTCGCCGAAAGCGTTCCTCATTGCTTTTCTATGCCAGTCTTAACTGCTCGATGCGATCGATGGAAACACTTTGAAAGAAAGACTTTGCTACATATCAGAACAATAGAACATTGCCTGCAATATTTCCAGAAGAATGTCTTACAGTTTTGCAATTTTCAAAATTTTTGCCCGAGAAAGCCCGACATGGTGGTACGTGAGGCTAACAGGTTCCTCTGGAATGATTGTGCGCACGCGCCACTCTCTCTGTATGTTGTTCGAAACCGCCTAGTGCAAATGAAGAGTCAGCAGATAGAATTGCTCGCTTATGTCTACAACGGCAGCATTATGTAGCCACACACGAGTGTAGAAACGCTAAAGTTGCGGCCAAAGCGGTTTCTAAAGCTGGACGAGAGCAGGCTAGCGCTACAGTGCGTGAAGCAAGGAAAGCAGCGCGGGACCATGACCGCAATACAAAGCACGAAACACTCTGTCTATGTAAAATCCTATGTGAAACTGAATTCAAGATAGGAACACCATGACGGCTATTTTCTCCACAAAAAAAAAGTCCAACAAATGCATGCTTTAAATAGAAGTGACTCCCCCTCCCCCCATGAGCCGCTTCTATAAGTAGCCCATAAATGCACTTCTGCCACATGCAATACCTTTCCTCTCGCCTCCTCAAGCGTTCCGACGCAATGTATTTTAGTGTCACCTGGCCGAGCCCGACGTATTTGAAAGGAGGCGAAACGCGAAAGACTCCATGTCAGCATATGTTTATTCACTCACTCACTGCCCGCGTCAAGACAAGAAAAGCCCAAATGGACAGATAACTGCCACCGACATTCGAGGACTTCAGTTGATTAACCGCAAGTTCCATACTTCTGGAACAGTCACAAGTGTGGGCTAGCGCGGTGAGCTTGGCTTACTAAATTTTTTCAAATCACTGCATTTCTCATCCGATCCTTAATCCCTTCCTTCACGGTGCTGTCCAGGGGTTCACACGCTGTAACACGGCAACAGCGCCTTGGCTTAGAGCAACCTAGACACTTATTACCTCTACCCGACCACACGGCGGCAGAGTTTGGATGGAGGCGAAAGCAAAAGGCGCCCGCGTGTGCTGTGCAGACGCGGGCATCATCATGAGGGCGTCCTCACCCTCACCTCATGAGGATTTTACTCGGTGAGGTGAGGGTGAGGGAGGATGGGCGCACGAAAATTCGTGAGGACAAGGGTGATGGAGGAAAGACATGATGAGGTGAGGCATCGCCTCCTCTAGGAAGATGCCTGCCGTGTGCGCCAAAAACCTCCTGCCCTTACCTTTCTTTATTTCCTCCTTTCCACTTGAGGTAGTAGCTAGCGAACCTTGTGGCGACCGCTTGCAACATATGCACGCATGCGCACATCACCGCGCGGTCGTGGCGCGCCCGCGCCGTAGCAGACGACATCTCTGAGCCAGACGGCGCCTTCCGCGCGTTTTCGACTGTTTAAGCAAACCAAAACAAAAGCACTCGGGGCTGAAAGTAAAAAAGTCGCAAAGAAATTTATTTTACTCTCTGATAGGCTACTTAATCCCTCTTTAAATGAAGTTGAAATGTTTTGAGAAAAATACGTTGGCAAACCTATTAGCAGAAGAACTGTTTAACACGTCTGCTGACTGCTGCCGCTCGCTGCTCGCAACTGTTCCGGTATTTTGGCACTTCAGCAGCAGTTTTACTTACTCATTGTGCGTATTGAAAAGAATTTTGTTTTGTAAAGAACTATGCGCTATTGTTGCGTCCCAAACTGCACCTCAAGCGAACGAAGAAAGGAGCCCGGAGTCCCATTTCATGAGCTACCATCTGACAGCGCTACGCATCATGCTGCGTAAGCGACATTCCAGGACGAGGCAAATCTGTCAAAATAAAATATTTTCTGGGGGCGTCTTGTTACGTTACTTGTGAAGGATAACTACATTGACTGCAAGAACTGCGATACGTGCAAAAAACTAAAATTTCATTGCAAGTGGCAAGAACACAACGACTTCGCTCAAATGCAATTGAACAGACGGGTCACGCCGCGCTTGTCGAGCCGCTAGAGCAGCGCCGCCGATGCCCGCTACTGGCTGCTACCGCCGCGGCACCTCACCACTCTGACCAGCCTCCCGCATTGGCGCATATAGGGAAGTAGCTAACGCCATCTCTTAACAACCGTCCGCAACTTACGGCACGGCGGCTACAATGGGTGAGCGAGCGACTCCGCAGGCATCTTTTTAGGTGGTGGTGGTGGTGGTGGTAAAAACATTTATTTATTATAGAGAGAGGTGTTGGGGTCCGTGACCTGAAGGGTCACGCCCTTACAACCACTAGGTGGGGATGCCTAGTCAGGCACCCCATTGGCGGTTGCCGCAGCCCGGGCACGCTGCGTTAAGGACCTTTGGGCCATGAGGGTGCAGCAGCCGGACAGGGTCGCCTCCCAGTCCTCTCGGGTGGGGTTTGGGATAGGGGGTAGGGATGGGTTCTGCTGGCAGGCCCACACCATGTGGTAGGTGTCCGACACCTCCCCAAAGTGAGAGCACCGCCCGTCGAATTGAGGATTGAAATGCTTTAGAGTTGCCGGGCACAGCATCGTGTTAGTGAGCAGGCGCAGGAGTACCCGCTCGTTGGCCTTCCCCAGCCCTTTGCAAGGAGTGGGAAGAGTTTGGTGGGTGGATTTGTAGTAATCGCATATTTCCTTAAAAGTGTAAACCGGATTGAAATCGGAGTCCTGGTCATCGTCGGGTCCCGAGGGAAACGCCCGGAGAGAGAGCGCGCGGGCGGCGGCGTCGGCTGCTTCGTTTCCGTGGAGGCCTTGGTGACCTGGAGCCCAAATAATAGATCGGTGTGCGGGATCGGAGTCTCGGCTACAATTTTGATAGATGCGATAAGCCAGGGGAGTAGCCCACCCTTGCCCGACGTTTCGACAAGCCCCTCGCGAGTCGGTGATTATGTATTTGGAGGAGGAGTCGGAGGCTGCCAGGGCGATGGCGACCTCTTCTGCGTGAATTGCTGACTGGGCCTTGAAAGTAAGGGCGTCTACTGTTTTGCCCTCGTGGACGACCGCGGCCGTGTACCATCCCTTGGGGTCCGGGCCGGAGGCGTCCACGTAGAAGACTCCTGGTTTATTCCCAAAATGGCGGTCCAAGGCTTCCGCCCGCGCCTGACGCCTGCCATTATGGTCCTCTTTGGACATGTTGGTGGGGAGAGGCCGCACGTGGAGGGCACGTCTCCAGTGTACGGGAAGGCGGCATCTCTCCTCTGTGAATTGGGTGTGCTGGATGTGAAGTCGGGCTAGAAGGCCGCGACCCGACCCTGTCTTTTTGAGTCGAGTGTATTGGTTGGTGAGCTGGGCCTCCCGAAGCTCCCTGAAAGTGTTCACCATCCCCAGTCCCATGAGGTGGCTGGTAGAGGTAGAGACCGGGAGGTCCAGCGCGCGTTTCATAATTTTGCGGAGGATGACCTCGAGAGCATCCTCTTCCTGTTTCCGCAGGTGGAGGTAGGGAGTCGAATACAAGATTCGACTGGTCACGAATGCGTACGCCAGCCGTAAGGCGTCTTTGCATCGTAACCCACCACGCTTGTTGGAAACCCGGCGGACCATGCGGCCCACCTGGTCCCCCACCTGCCGGAGCTTGGCGAGTGTTGTGTCGCAACGTCGCTGGTTGTGTATGAAGAGTCCGAGGACTCTGATTTCCTTGGATTCGTTAATGGGGCCGCTTTGCAGGGAGAGATTGATTTCTGTCGAGCATGTGCGCGAGGGGCGCAGATGCACGAATTCCGATTTCTGCGGGGAGCATTGCAGACCACAGTCCCGGGCATAGCGGTCCACTATGCTGGCGGCCGTTTGCAGGCTGGTCTCCATGTCCCCTAGGCACCCTTGCGTAGCCCAGAGGGTGATGTCGTCGGCGTACAGCGCGTGCTGGACCCCTTCGACGGCACCCAGCAGGGCAGGTAGGCGCATCATGGCTATGTTGAATAGCAGAGGGGACAGCACCGCGCCTTGTGGAGTCCCCCTCGTGCCGAGCAGGAAAGGTCCATGCTCTTGGTCCTGTATTTTGATGTATGATAGTCTGTCCGTGAGAAATTGCTTCACGTAATTGAAGGTATTGATGCCGCAGTGAGTTTGACGAAGCAATGGGTGTGGGCGAGGGCGGACAAGATACACGGTCTGAGGGCGAGGTTGATGGCTCGAACCGTACTGTGGGCCAGCGCCTTTTCTCTGCTTCCCGTTTTGAATTCCCGTTTTAGGGCGCCAGTTCTTAGAGTGGCATTACATTACGTAGACATTACAATTGATTGACTATCTGGAAATTAAAGGCTTGGTAACTGTCTTATTTCTCGGTGGACACCCGAACCGCGGCGTAAGGAAGGGCAAAAGGGGGGACTGAGAGAAGTAAGGAAGGGAGAAGTGCCGTAGTGGAGGTCTCCGGAATAATTTCAACCACCTGGTGATGTTCAACGTGCCCTGACATCGCACAACTCCAGAGGTGGGCAAATGCCCTCTTTTTTACCTTTCCTCACTCACCCTCACTTTTGAACTCTCTCGTCCTCACCCTCACATCGTCGGCCCTCCCTCACCCTCACTAACAGTCATTTTAAAACACGAGTTATTTTTTGTAGTCGACAACTTCTGGCGATATCACTGAGTAATAAACATATAAGACAAGCCCTAAAGGCACTATTGGACGAGAGGCTAGATGCTTATATTGTTGTGTGTGTTGTTTGAGCTAATACGTGAGACAAAACCGAGGTAGCTACGAGTTGAGCCCCAAAATGTCACTCTGCCTTTACTTCTAGCACGCACTGCGTGCATACATCTGCCCTGCACTCGTAATATTTCATGGTTATATGTTCCTATTACGCCGCCTAAATATGACATTTTGGTCTTGCGCGCTTAAACTTTGCCACAATTCGTCGACAACAATGACACATCATGCAAAAAATTGTGGCGCGTCGTCGCCGAAGAAATATAATTATACGTGCAGGTGTTCGCGAGCTAAATTGAGGTTATAAGGAGGGAATAACAACAATAATAAGTAGTTTTCAGTTTTCTCTTGAAGATAAAACGGGTGGGTGCCGGGGGAATCCATCAAGTGCGTTTCTTTCAGAAGCTATACGCGCTACCAGGAACGAGTGGGTTATCGAGCTGGACGTATGTCGCTAATGAGGGCCGACGTTGAGCCACGCAATCTTTTTTTTGTTTATGTACACAATATTTTGAATGTAATGTTCTAACTCGCTTGAAAGTCCGTTCGTGCTGTTTCACATTTTAGAATAAAAGTTCCGGAGGTAGCAAGCAAAATGGAGGTTTTTCTCCACAACTTACTGGGCACCTGTCAGATCGCTTTATTTATGACCCATGGTGTTACCGACCTGCCTTCGTGGCTTAGTGGCTGCTGCTTTCGGGTTCCGAGATCGAGGACGCGGCTGGAATCGAATCCTGGTCAAGGCGGCAGAATTTAGATCGGGGCAAAATGCGAAAACTGCCATGTAATACATGTTTACTGCACTCACTAAAGAACCGCAAGTGCTCGATATTGATCCGAACTCCTACACTGCACCGAGTCTCTTATAGCCCATATGCAGCTTCGCACAATAAACTATAGCATAACCTAACCACCAGGCATCTGAACACTAGTTGCTGCGAGTGTCGCTAATGGCCCATCTTTCTCTCACACGAGCCACTACCTGAAAAGGAAATAGGAAATAAATAAAGGAGAAAGGCAGCGCTCCCCTGATTCCAAGTGAGGCATTCTTTGGCCACATTAAGCGTAGCGAAGGTCAAACGCTGACATTAGCAAAAGCTTTTGGGGGGGTATAAGGTATTGCCCAAGGTGTCCTACAGAACGTTCCTAGTCGCTCACTTTCAGGTAAGATTCAGTGAGCAACTGGGCAATGTCTAACTATGGACATCGATAAAAGGGTGCACTACAGATTAAGAAGCAGCCCAGATCTCAATGGTATGGTGCTTCCCGAAAAACGTTGAAATATTCCAGGCCAGTGAGCCACAAAACAGGGCCGCGAAGGCCGCGTGCCTGGGTCCCCTGTCGTAAATGGTACAATGTCAACGGCATTACGAGCAGTGATTTCACGAGCAGTAGCAAGTGTGATGAAAATTCTCGAGGCAGTAGAAAGTACATCTGCATTATCACTGCTTGTAATAACGGTACAAACGCAAGAAGAAAGGCTCGCCATTGGATAAAGAGAGACCCCTAAGATGGAGCAGGACTGACACGAAAGGATAATTTCAGGTATACGATTCACCTCGGAGCCCCCATACGGCTGCAGAGGAAAACTAAACAGCTTTGTGAAGTTCTCGTAGTACCAGAAAAATTCATATGATTAGCAGGCTGATTGCTTTCTTCTTTATCAGTGATAAAAAAAAACGTAAGAAACTATACAGCTTTGCTCACAAGCCGTGTGCCTCTGCTCAAGATCATGATAAATGCTATTATTCGTCAGCTTATGCCTTAAACCTTAAGGAAAACAATATTGTGTAAAAGGAAAGAAAGTTCTTGTCAGCTATTCAATACCCTTAGCTTTCTCTGCTATTTCTTCATCTAATATTTAGCTTTTTGTTCTCGTTCGAATTAGTCTTATAAGCTTCACTTGCCACATTTTCCACTTTGTACGTACTCGTTACGGACACAGGGACGATGTATAAAAAAAAGACTGTCACTCTTTGTGATGAAGTAGGAGTGATGAAACTACAACTAGGCCCCCACCACATCCCACTTATGTGAACACCCATTGCAGGCCCACCCATATTGGAAGATACAGCGGGAAAATGATCGGAAGCGCTCACTCGCTTGTTCTCTTGTGTGATGTGGATAACTTAACTGGAGCTAATAACGCAAGCAGCTGAACGCTTGTGTTTTCGGTTAAGAGATGCTACGCAAACGGCAGCTATGCATGTACCGAACAATATCTCATATACTGTGGAATCCTGTTGAATGCGACTCGCTTAAGTCGAACTTCCGTGCTTACCAAGGAACAGTTTCATCCACCACCATAGCCGCGCCATCAATTCGGGCAAATTACGGATCTTACCCAATTTCGTTCTTTCCTGCAAACCCTGTGGAACAAGTTAACCACAAACTGTCACGTCAGATGCGTTGTTTCGTTCATACATACAAGCAGTTCGAACACTTTAACCCTGATTAGAACGTACACCCTGTCAAAAGTCTTCAGGCCACAGCGTTCAACTGTCGCGCAATGAATGTTCCGAGAATACTATTCGTAGAGGATCATCTAAAAGACAATTAAGCCAAGCAGAAAGCTCCTTTACCACGACCAGAAACTTTCTGCCTGCATTGCAAGGCTCTTAGGTCTTTAATGGTGCCCTCATAGTTCCATTATGTGCCTCATGCCAAAGGCTTTGGCCCGAAGACTTTTGACCAAGACTGTACATGCTATAACAACTTGCTCACATTTTTCTGCAGTGTTATTATGTGAGCCAATTTATGGAGCCCACGTCGAGTCGTCGCGGGGATGCAGTCCGTCCAAGTTCATTGATCAAAGCGGCTAGCAGGAAAAGGTCAGATAAAGGAGTTGCGGCGATGGAAGAAATGAAGGAATACGTAGGGTAAAAAATTGGAGCACGTGTTGTTGACAGAGAGATTGTCTCTCCTGAGTCCTGATCAAGTCGGGAGATAACGTAGAGATAAACTAGTAGGGCGGTCAAGGGAGAAAGAAGAAGGGAAAGAAATGAAGGGACGGAGTTCGGGACAGAGAACTATAAAGATCTGAACCTCAAGCTGCTCCTCTAGCCGTGAAGGACCATCGGCCACGTGAACCGGTCTAATCTGTTCTGTTTGTCTCTACGCCCGAGCAGCTGCAGCTCGGAAGCGAATTGGTCCGTGAGAGGAATCTCAGCCAAGAGTCCCACTGCGGGTCTCCGGAGAAACAAAATAACATTCCGTAAAACCACACCGCGCGGATGGCGCAGCAGCTACCATGCCGCAATGCTAAGGGTTACACGGAGGACGCTCTTACAGTTCTCCGCCGAGCGAGGAGACGATCGACGGCGGGCAGCAGGGACCTCACAGCAGCCAGAGCAATAACGCGTAGACGGCGAACCTCCAACTTCCAGAACTGCCATTTGGGACGAGGTTCGTGCTAGAGGAGCCGCGCTGGAGCGAAAGCGCGGGAAGCTTCAGCGCAAACCAGTCATAGCTGCCACACATCCGCCGGCTTACGCGGTTTGTTTAAATGGGCCGTTGCTTATAGACATTTGTTCAGTTATTTGTCCTTGTTAACTTCTGTTCGTATCAGTATCTATCTTTAGCGATCTCTTCTGATTTATTCCTTTTTTTAATGCGAAGGCAAGACAACCGCTAGTCTTTAAGGGTAACGGAGTGGATTACGAGAGAAGGGCAGCGTAGCCTGCAGGGGCGGCAGAAGGTTAATTAGGTGGGCTGATGAGATTAAAGGGATACTGAGGAGAACTCTATCAATTTTTTTTGTTAGCAATATCTGATAGTTCGGCATTTCATGGCTTTGTTGACGATTGTCCGGGAACGAAATATGCATTTATTTCAAAGAAATTGGAATTCGAAGTTGAAAAATTTTTTCCCGCCCCTCTGATTCAAACTCAGCGAACTCTTATGACGCCACGGCAACTCTTATGAAGTCACAGAACGGAGTGACGTGAATCGTGACGTAAACGCAGACTCCGTGATTTCTGACGGCTAGCGGTGCGGTGTGCAACCTTCCTTTGCAAGCCTCAGAGATTCGTGACGTCCATGAAGTAAGAAAATTCCTCCAAGGCGGCGCCTCTTGTCCTAGGAAGTCATCACGCTTGTACTTGCGAGATTGGCCTGTGGCGGCGATACCTGTATTTTGGCTCTTGCTATTTTCTACATTACAAGAGCTTTGTTTTCAGGAAGAGTGGCGTTCTTGTGAGCAGGAGCTGCTATTCTATGGATACAAGCCAACTTCGATTTCTCCTCAGTGTCCCTTTAAGTAGTTTGCGGGGATACGGTGCCGCAGCTAGCAAAGGGCACGATTAATTGAGAGACATGGGAAAGGGCTTTGTCCTGCAGTGGGTGTAGTAAGGCAGATGTTGATGATTACTAGCCCCATTAGACAAAATGCTTCCGGTGACCGTCGTTGCTGAGGCCGTGAGGTGTTCTCAAAAAGATTATTCATCCCGCCTTCTCCGAGCGAGGCGCACGCATTGCCACGAGAGATGGCGCATGTGTATAGGGTGACGTCACGGTACCGACTCGGCACGTGGGCGATCGAGCTCCGGCTCCGACTCGTGGGGGGGCCGGCAGGAGAGGAGGAAAAGCGACGCGCGCGTAGTGATGTCATTTGACGGATCCCCTAAGTCGCAGCCAAGGTGGGATCGCTCGCGCGCAAGGCGCTCCCTCGCCGCGACCTCTCCTCCAGGCGCCGCGCTGCAGCGCCCTTGACGTTGAAGTTGCAGGGACTCTAGTCAAGCCTAAGCGTGCTTAGCCTTGACTAGCGTGCTTGGCCTTGACTAGAGTCACTGCATGCCGCTAGAAATTGCGAGCGTGGGCCAGTCTTCGTCCACAACAAACCACGCGGATGAACTACCCCGCACAAAGAATTCAATGAAAGAAACTCGGCCGCGCAAAAACTAATGCTTTCGCATTCCCACACGTAAGCAGTCCGAAGTGTTTCTACCAATTTTTTTTATTTACGGGCCCCTCACACAACTCTTGCTCTGAGTTATGAGGCCCATCCTGTACAAACAATGCAGCGTAAAAGCATGGACTGTCAACAAACCATTTCTGATTCCGATTTTATCCACGCTGGAGCTTCCGTCCGGTTAACGACACGCGTATTAAACGCGCTCCCCTTTATCCCAACTTCGCGTAATTCCAAGAAATAGTTCGGTCCAAGTCCAGTTCGAATTAACGATAGCCAGCTGCGTAACTATGGGGGCCACAAATAAAGTGGATTTCTCACCGCAGTTGACGGCGCCCTTGTAGGCGGTCCACAGCAGTCCATCAGCTCAGCGTGCTCGTGCTCACCTCTGGAAAAAGCGAATGCGTCTGCGTTAGGACACGCAGGTTCACCTAAGGCTTTCCTGCCGCCTTAATGCGCAGTGTCTACACAACAGTGCAAGCTTTTTAGTGGGGTAACCCCCGAGCAAGATCTTGCACTGTTTGTGGGTTTGTGATAGATGAAATAAACAAATAAATATAAAATATCTGCTACTAGGATTCAAATCCGGGGCGGCGCGAACACATCAGCTTCGCTGGTCCCTGCACAAGAGCACTAGGCTAAGGCTGCAGCCGAACACGTTGTATGTTAAACGGCAAAGCACTCTCGCGCTGTGTACAGCACATCCTCTTTTTCATGAACTGATACTACTCTCGAACTAATATTCTCACTTTGAGCTTTGTGGCGGACTGGCGGCAGGGACAGCGAGATGTGCGCTGCATGCGTTGGCGTGGACAATGATTTGGCAAAAATAAGGCACTAGAACAGTAACGCGTTGACGTTGGCAACACTGCTTCAGAAACGCGGCTCTGGAGCATAGGCCGCCGGCGTGCATTGGATAAATTGCCATTGACCCTGAAAAAGTTGAAGACGCGCATAACTGGCTCCCTGGGTCAGTGGACACCGCAGTCTGCGCTTTCAGGCACGCGGCCGCGGTGTCCACCTCCAGAGAAAAAAAAATGTGCTTTTGCACTATATTTTCTGCTCAGCAATGCTGACCCTCCAGCCATTTGCATGATTGTCATGCTTTTTTTTATTTTCCCACCTGATTCTCTTTCGTTTTCTGCTGGGCTAATTTCTCTCTGGGAAACCATTCTGTTCATCTCCAACGGACCACAGCTTATCTGTTCACTCCGTTATGTGCCCCCTCTGTAATCTGTGCCACACAGTCCAAATTTATTGCCATGAACTGCTTAATCCGTGAAGTCTCAGTGCCATTCGCGCAGTGCCCCGCACAGAATTTTAGAGGCGTTAGTCTTACAGCCACTCACAACCAAGGTCGCCACAACTCAGTCGCCCGAGAAATGCGCGCATTCGTGTCCAATCCTCACGCAGCAAAGCATGAAACTTCGTCAGAAACAGCCCCCTGTCAAGCAGAAAATGTCGTATTAATAGCTTTAAACCGGACGACACATGTCAACTGCATTTGCGAATGACACTATTATTGATGGTTCTGTCGCGCTGTTAAGGATCACCCTGAACGCCAACTCGCCCAACAACTGGTTTTGTCTGGAGTCTGACATTCCCAGCTTTTGTGCTGACACGCGAGTTCGTGACTACTTCGACCTGTAAAGCGAAAGACAGTGGCATTTTTTTGCAAGAGTGTTTTTAAGCTAAAATTTCGATGAAGATTACGCAAGTTGGTGCTCGCGAGTGCTCCTTATAATCGTGGATAATTTTTCACTGGCTCGAAGAATTCATCGTCCCGACGTACTGCATCATTAAATTCAATCTGGACGCGCAGCAGCAACTCCGAAAGCATTCGCATTAACAAACTAAAGCCATTAAGCATTTACTCTCGTTTGAAAAGCTAGTGTGGAATAGGTACCAGTATATTTCCTCGTCACTATTTCCTCTAAAATATCTGTGTGACCCTTCTTCTAACTCTCAGGTTAACTTTGCCACCACCGTTTTCCGTACCATTTTGACATATAAGCCAGTTGAGACGATGTGACGGCGACCGCGTGAGGATGACCTGAGCACCGACAAATGTGCATGAAGTTATTCATTCGCCTTCGTATTTGTAGGTTTTTATACCTGAATCTCGACTTCACGGCATAGCAGTCTTAGGCAGAAGCAAGAAAACAAACTCTCGTGAGCTTATGGATGGGCTTTACAAACAGAAGAAATATAGCTTATATCATCGCCACATCTGCCACTCCGTTCATGGGCAAATGGGATTATTTGATGGCTTTCTCTAATGCTGAGCATCTGATTTTCACTCAGTTAGGCTGCTCAGGTTATCTAGCACGTCACATTCAAAGCCTATAATACCTGAAATAAGGTAATTAAAAGTGTAGCTCACGTTCTGCCTTCGTCTTTGTGACCGCTGCGTTGTCTTGTTCCAAATTTTTTTACGGTTGGCAAACGAAAAGATGCTCATAGAGGTAGAAGTAGATTAATTCTCGCAGTTCTCAGAAGCCTCGAAAGCGAGGCGCAGAGTCACCGGTGCACTTGCGGTCGTTTAAGTTGCATGCCTAAATCACGCTGTGTGTGTGCCTCGAAGAAATTTCAGCTTTTAACAGTACCCGCAGTTCGCGAAATTCTACTCACGCTTGTAGAACATGCAAAGGACATGTAAGACAATTTAGGACAAGTTCGCTTAAAGCAAATCAAACGGCGTGGCGTCAAGACGAAGGGTACGGAAAGCAATTGCCGTCGTTAAACACTCAATAGACCAACAAAGCTTTCTCAGGCTATCGGAGGTGTGAGAACGGTGAGTAGCTTTCGAAAAACGACTGCAAGAAGCGGCTGGCTCGTGCCTACACTATCGGTTGGCAGTGTTTCTCCATTGAAGCTGGACTTGCAGCCGTTTCCGGCGAAATATTACCACCCGGCCCTTAATCTCGTCACCCTCAATTAGTGGCTCGAGGGAAAAACCGAGGAGGCCGCTGTCTTCATATTTCTTCACCTTCTTGTCGTGTGTATCGTCAACGTGATACTACTAAGGCAACAACAACAACGGGTTCGCCGATACCACGTAGGAGACACCAGTACCCTACAGCCCAGGGCAGTGGACTAGAAATTAAATAAAATATCTCTTTGTCGGTGTCTCCTGTAAATTTGAGCCCTAAAGGCCCAACTATATCGCAAGTAAGAACGGTTTCGGGCTTTCTCACGCCCGTCACGCCAGCCACGCATGCTTGCTTCGGCGTATGCGATGCAGAGGTACCCGCCAACCAACCACCACTCTAACCAGCCAAGAACTCTCAGAAGTCGCCACATAACTTGCTAGCGTTAGCCATAGCTTCCATGTACTAATTGAGTTCCAGCAAAGACAGGATCATCGCGTGACCATGTCGCTTGCTTACCCTTCCGTGTGGAGCTGCGAAGACGCCCCAGTTCCGCCAACGCCAGAGGCGCTCTGCCAACGGATCACTGTGCCTCAGTCGTCTGGGCCTGGCACTCAAGTATTCACCGTCAACTACTTAACTTTGGCTGCACCGCACTCCAACTTTGTCTTGATGTGTGTGATGTCCACGGTGTCTTGATGTTTAAGTCTACGATGCCTCCTCAGAGCTGGGCAGACGCCGTGATACGCAGTCCAGTCGGGCCGACGCCAGCTTGCGTGTCAAGCGCATCCCTCCATGTGGCAGCCGAGACCCGCGCCGAGCTGCCCTTTGCGGCGTGCTATACACACACTCAGAGAATCGACTCAGCCGCATTGCAAGAGCTTGCTTTGTTTTGTTTTTTTTTCTGCATGTGCGTGCGTTTGTGCGTGTTGGAGAGGAGTATACGCAACCGCATCTCTTCTGACAAGCGGCCGCACCCGACAGCGAAAACACGGCCCCCGGACCGCGGCCTTTGTCTCCAATCGTTGCCCCGAAGCGAGCGGAGCTCTCTGCTTAGTCGGAGAGGCGTCGTACACGTGGTGGTGCGTGGTTCTTCCGTCCGGCTGGCCATGTGCCACTTTGTATGTGTAATAGCTGTCGAAAATTTTGCATAACACAATATGGGAGTATCCCTATGTGACCAAGGGGCTAAAGAGGATTGAATGCACTTATTTAGTGCATTGGCACTCCGTCGTGGTACTGTAGCGCACGTGCATAACAGTGGTGTGACATGGTCTTCGCTGCGTTCTTCGCCTGGTGCTTGTCGTAATTTATTCTGTTATCTGATGTGCTGCCCAGATCACAAAGCGGAGAAGCGGACCTACTCGCTTCTCTCAAGCGAAAGTAAGGTTATCCACATGGTTCTATGCAAGACGTTCATTGCCCGCGTGGAAACCGGACCATTAGGAAGCAGGCTCCTCGCGTTCTTCTAAATTTCCTTCAGAGCACTGAACTCGATTTCAGATGCTGACAGTGGTAGTTGATGAATCCAGTCGGAGCTAGTGGGCGTGGTAGCGGAGACTTTTTAATTATTTTTTATTCGATGCTGCGGTGCAGCAGCTGCCAGCAGAGTAAGGCAAGCGAAATCCCAACTGCAGTTCAAGACAACCTCAACCTCGGAAAAAAATATATTCATCACCGTTCTTCTAGGCAGTCTGGAATTATAAGTATGCTTCTAGGTCAGTGTGCGCGAAGTGTAGACTGCGCTATTCGATCTCGAGCAACGCACTTTGAAATGCAGTTTTAACGCGATAGAGTTAAAAAAAACCGTTGTCCATAAAATTCGGTGTCAGCGTTGTCGGCGTCGTTGCTGTGAGTGAAAAATCACGAGCATAGGTCTGGCAGGCGGTCCCCGGAGAGCAACATAGGGGGCAGGCGGACCACCTAGGTCACGTGACCTTGCGGCGTCATCACAACCTGCCCACAGGATAGTGAGCAAACTGCCCGCCGTGGCAGGTAGCAGTCGAATTAATGATTGGTCGCGCGGGAAGAGCAACCTGGCTCGCACAAGGCCCACCGCTGGGAGCACCTGCCATCGCAGGGTAGCGACGCATCGCCTAACCGCTGCATACCCCTCCTGGAGCTGCACCACTGCGCCAAGGCATCTACGAATGTAAAGTCGAGAGTGACTTCTGCAGATATGGGAATTAACCCACTACGCTATCGCGTCATAATCATTAAAGCGGAGCTCAAGCGTCCTCTGCAATTTTTTTTAAAGCGAAAGCTTTACAAGGCGCAGGTTGAGCAGTTTCGCTTGATCCCTGGAGAGCCGTGCTGCGCATGCTCAAGGAGCAGTGACGACACACGGTGCATTTCCTCTCTCTCGCTTCCTTGTCACAACGGCGGATGCGCCACTAGTAGCACCGAGTCACAGGTGTTCCGCCGCAGCACCGCGCCTTTCCTCAAAATCCAACTTTCGATTTTCAGTTTTCTCTTTCTTCCTCCCCTCCCTCCTTTATCCCTTCCTTTACGGCGTGGTTCGGGTGTCCACCGAGATATGTGAGACGGCTACTGTGCCGTTTCCTTTCCTCAAAAACCAAACAAAACAAGTGAGCCGTCGGTGTTCATATAGTTCATTGGCGTTGACAACTCTGCTAAGACCGTTCATTTTCACGAAAGGAAAGGCGCGCAGCCGGCTCCGTGGATCAGTGGAGACTTAAATCTCTCTTTCGCTTTCTATATCCTCCCGCCGCGGTGGCTCAGTGGTTAGGGCGCTCGACTGCTGATCCGGAGTTCCCGGGTTCGAACCCGACCGCGGCGGCTGCGTTTTTATGGAGGAAAAACGCTTAGGCGCCCGTGTGCTGTGCGATGTCGGTGCACGTTAAAGATCCCCAGGTGGTCGAAATTATTCCGGAGCCCTCCATTACGGCACCTCTTTTTCTTTTCTTCTTTCACTCCCTCCTTTATCCCTTCCCTTACGGCGCGGTTCAGGTGTCCAACGATATATGAGACAGATACTGCGCCATTTCCTTTCCCCCAAAAAACCAATCCTATATCCTGGATTAGCTGGGCTAATGCACATTAATTTTTTCGCTAACGTTTATTCGCACCGTATTTTGTTGAATGACGGCGTACATCATATTGCTGCTAGCTATGTACGCTAAATTGCAGCTTCCCGACAATTTACCGCTTATTGGCTGATTCAGGCTGCGCTGTGCAGCACCAGTGGCAGCAGGTACACCCTTGCACAAGGGTATTCAGGTGACATGCTTGCCTTCTCATCCGTGTATTGGAGGACCTGCAGTATCTGTCAAGCTCAATATCTCTGCAAGGTGAGAATTGCCCTCTGCTTCACTCCCTCCTTTATCCCTTCCCTTACGGCGCGGTTCAGGTGTCCAACGATATATGAGACAGATATTGCGCCATTTCCTTTCCCGAAAAAAGAACAATATTATTATTACTTCACATTTAAATATATTTTGAGCTATAGGGGTTCCCTAATTGCCCCACTATACTGATCCAATGAGATGTGACCTAGAGACATGCGACCATTCCTGAGCTCACTTTTCTGCCCTGCAATGTCCTAGCACAGATAGCGGAGTACTGCTCTTCCGTTGCGAGCCTGGCTCGAACCTCGGCAGCGTTGCATAGATCCGTGCACACGCGCACGCTAACCCATATCCGTCTCACCGGCACCATTACGTTGCGATCGCCCGTGCCACGCGGGAATCGATTGGCGTTCGTCCTGCGCACATGCCAGCGGAGCAACACGCGGCGTGACTTGTTGCACTGAACTCCGGAGGCCGCAGTGGCGTGCGCGCAGTTGTTAACCGAAATTAGAAGACGGTAGGTATACAGTATACACTGCACGCCGGGTGGAAACGGCAAGAGGAGGCGATGACAATGCCGTTGCAGCGTTTCGCGGATAAACACAGGACACGCTCCACTCGCCGAAATCGATTCGAGCGCCGGCTTTAAACAAAGGTGAGACGGGGCTATTTTTCCTCTGGTCGAGAGCTCAGAAGCGAAATGCCGGCGATACAAAGGAAAGAGCCTGATGAAGAGTTGTAAAACGAGGGCTGGAATGGCAGAGAACGTAGGGGTGCGTTGCGCTCCCTTTTGTTTCTCGAATATGGAATACATAATAATAATAATTGGTTTTGGGGGAAAGGAAATGGCGCAGTATCTGTCTCATATAGCGTTGGACACCTGAACCGCGCCGTAAGGGAAGAGATAAAGGGGGAGTGAAAGAAGAAAGAGAGAAATATATGGAATACGCCACGAACGCCACTAGAGGCAACTGTGCTGTCTTTTCTTTTCTGTTCATCTATTCTGTGAAAAAAACATCGTTGCTCCATTAATGGTGTTGGGCAAATTGAATAACGGTTTCCAGCGGACAGGATATTTCCATTACCGTTGCAAAAACTTTTAGACAGTCTATAGACTTTCCATAGACTTCTGTCGAATAAGTCTATAGACTGTCCATAGACAAATCCTAGAGAAAAGTCTATAGGCACTACAAATCCCATTGATAGTCTATAGACAATCTATATATATTTATGGCCGTACACTTTTAGTGGGCTGTTGTCTATAGACAGTCTATGGACTATTAATAGAGAAAAATAAATATCTGTAGAAAGGCAATACAGTTGATAGCAAGTCTATAGACTGTAGACAAATCCTAGAGAAAAGTCTATAGGCACTGCAAATCCCATTGATAGTCTATAGACAATCTATATATATTTATGGCCATACACTTTTAGTGGGCTGTTGTCTATAGACAGTCTATGGACTATTAATAGAGAAAAATAAATATCTATAGAAAGGCAATACAGTTGATAGCAAGTCTATAGACTGTCTATAGACCATTTTTATAAGGGTAGTTGCGGCAAACATTGGATCCAGGCAAAATGAAGCAGCTTTGTGCAGATCTTGGTATTCATCAGTTGTGAAACCGTTATTAGGGGTTGTAATGAGGGAATAATTACTGATTGGCATCCACCCAAGCGCAGCTAAAAGGCTACAAAGAAAAACTATACAGCTTTCTCAGAAACTTCGTAGTTAAAGAAAAATTCGTCATGGTCCGGGGCTCGAATCCGGGACCACTGCTTCACCGGAGCAGGCGCTCTACCAACTGAGCTAACCGGGACGGCAAGCTTATGGTAGGGCGAGAGCGAATTGATAAATAACTCCAAGTGGGAGCAGTGTTGGTCAAATGTTTTAGGGGAATCCCCCAAGGTGGAGTAGATTTGCAATAAGGGAGTGAGTAAACTCATTGCCATCCACCCAAGCGCAGCCATCGGCTACAAAGGAAAGCTTTACAGCTCTTTCTCAGAAACTTCGTAGTTAAAGAAAATTTTGCTCCTGAAATATTAGGGTTTGTACGCAACTACTTGAAATGCGTAGTACAAACATATACTAGCTTTTTCTTAACTTAGTTAACGCAACAACTACTCGAAATGCGTGGTACCAACATATACTAGCTTTCTTTTATCTTAAATATGCTCCTGTAATATAAATTTCGTACCTTGTATTCCAACCTTCGATATGACAACCGATACAAACAACCCGCGACATCTTTCATGGAACGTGTGGCTGATGTAGTTCCGTAAGATATTCAGTAGTGCCTGGTAGAACCTAGACATCAGAAAAGAGAACTCAACTCTGATATATACGAGTATAACAGGGGCAGTGTGTGGGCTAGTTGCTTTTGCAAAACAAGATCAAAAACCACACAAAGCAAGAAGGCAAAGAATGACCGACGCATGGCGTGCTTACTTCGAACTGCTTTTATTCATGCGACGAAGCGGCATTTATACTCTTAGCGTTGACATTGCGGATGATTTAAAAGCTGCTATCAAAGGGTAATGGATGGCGATTTTTTTTTCCACTTTTGTCCTTTCTTACCGAGCAGCTCCTGACCGCGAACAATAGATAATTGCATCTTATTTTCGACAGCAGGTTTAAAGGAGCACTTAGGAAATAACCCGTATAGCTAGCGCTACTTCTAATGCTTAAACAATTTAAATTTTAAATTTGCTCTCGAATAGCGCTTGCAAAATGTGAAACACAGGACAGCAGGGACTCTAACTCACGTGCCCTCATTTTCTGTTGCCCGCGCTGTACTCATGGTCACCTAACTTTTCGTTTAAACATCTCCCTATTTGGCCTATAAACATTTCCCGCATTTAAAGGGTCCACTATAGGCCACCCCTTCTGTGCATCGTACATATAGCTTCTGGCGCCTGGTGGTGAACCTGGCCTTGCTCATGTTTCCTGAAATGATTCGTCTCCATAGCGCGCTCAGTTTATTCTGGGCAGAAAACTACACGTTTGCTTCAACCCTATTGCAAATTTTCCTAACGCTATGCGATAACCTGTGCTTATAAGACGTGACTGCAAGTTTCCTTTTGTCCTCACTCCTCAGTCTTTTCGAGCTCTTGCTGATACAACAGGGCTCCCCTTTATTTTGTTCTTAAACAAGTCATGCTGCTACTGCAGCCAGCATGTGCAGCGGATAACCTGCGTCCTTCAACCTTTTGGACTGCAAAGACAAACTTTCGTCAGTCGCATGTAGGCTTGACTTCTTCGCAGCATTTGTTCGCACAAATTGAGCTATGCTTCTTTTGATAAGCTTAGAATACGTCTAACTGGAGAGTAAAGGCATTTTTCCATTTCTGAAATATATCTACCACGTGTGGGCTGTTGAGTATTTTAACCAGATATCAAGGAATTCATGACCATCATCACCATCATCATCATCATCAGCCTGACTACGCCCACTGCAGGGCAAAGGCCTCTCCCATGTTTCTTAAATTTACCCTGTCCTTTGCCAGCTGCGCCCCCCCTCCCTATGCCCGCAAACTTCTTAATCTCATCCGCCCACCTAACTTTCTGTCACCCCCTGCTACGCTTGCCTTCTCTTGGAATCCACTCCGTTACCTTTAAGGACCAGCGGTCATCTTGCCTTCGCATTACATGCCCTGCTCAAGCCCATTTCTTCCTCTTGATTTCGACTAGGATGTCATTAACCCGCGCTTGTTTCCTCACCCACTCTGCTCGCTTCCGGTATCTTAACGTTACACTTATCACTTTTCTTTCCGTAGCAAGCTGCGTTGTCCTTAACTTAAGCTGAACCTTTTTCATTAGCCTTCACGCTTCTGCCCCACAGGTGAAAACCGGTAAGATACAAGTGTTGTATACTTTTCTCTTGAGGCATACCGGTAAATTACCTTTTGTGATCTGAGAGAACGTGACATATACGCTCCACCCCATTCTTATTCTTCTAGTTATTCAATAAAATAATAAAACTAATAATATTCTTTATTTCCATTGGGATGATGGAGGAGGTTGTGGGTAAAAGCTGCTCGTAAACGGCAGCTTGACAAAGGCCCACGGCCCACTCAACAGGGCAACAACAGCAAAGCAAGGAAAGACACTCACAAGTATGCATGTAATTTCTTCGCAATTTCGTGGAGCCAAAAATAAAGGGATCTAAAATGAAATAGAAACAAAAAAATAGAACATCAATCAATACAATAAATAGAGAGGGAACAAAGCAGTACAATAAACACAGGATTAAATATACACATTATAGGAATACAGGCGCAGTTTTTAAGAATGTATTCAGTGAAACTGTTGTAATTCATGTTTAGATATTTTAAGCAGGTCAGTTCAGGATTTTTTATAGCTGTTTAATAGTGTTGGAAGGGTCAAGGATAATTTTTCGATTGCGTAGTTGGTTCTAGGAGTTGGTACATTCCACTCTTTATGACGGCTAGGGTAACACACAGTGCTCTTTTCCAGTAATGACAACTCATGCAGAGATTCAAGATGATGTTTTAGTTCGCGCTGGAAGGCAAGTGCTAGCTTATAACTGTAAAGACTGAATAGTGGTATTTTGTTTGCCTTGGGGAAAAGACCTTGCGAGTCACTGTTGTATGGTAGATTAAAAAGTATTCCGAAAAGCTTTTTTTTTTTGAAGTATAAAGATCTGTTGCAAATTTGTATACGCGGTTGTGCCGCACATCAGGAAACAGTAATTAAGATGAGAGTGAAGCAGGGAATTATAAAGCAGGATCTTTACTTGATACGAGAGATATGATCTGTAATGGGAAATAATGCCACCTGCTCGAACTAACTTTGTTAAAACAGCATAAATGTGACTATCCCATAGCATGCTCAGAGAAAATGTAAAACCCAGAGTTTAAATATTATTTGTGATTTCTATTGGTGCACCACCATAAATTAAGCTTACATGGGAATTAACTTCCCCGATTTAGGTCTAAATATTACAGCTTTTGTCTTCTTGATATTTATGTTCAAATGGTTTACTATTGACCAAGTTTTAATCTTGGTAAGGAGAGAATTCGCACCCTTGAGAAAGATATGGAAAACTGGAGCAGATAAAAATATACTAGCGTCGTCGGCATACAAAACGAATTTAGGGTTAGTAGAGAGGTTAATAAGACCATTGATGTAGATGTGAAAAAGAAGTTAGCGGACCAAGAATGCTGCCCTAAGTGACACCTTTAACAATTGAATTTAAATCAGAACTACACATTTCAGTTTGAACGAACTACTGTCGAAAACTGAGATAGGATTTGATAAGTTCAAGAAAATGTCCTCGGATTCCATAAATTATCAGTTTCTTCAGCAAAGTGGAGTGTTGAATACAATCGAATGCTTTAGAAAAGTCCACATAAATACCTAGCATAAAGTTCTTCTTTTCAAATTCGGAAAAATAAATTCTTTCTGTTGCTGCAAAACTAATTCGGTCGATTTGTTCTTTATAAATCCATATTGAGCCTCTGAAATAAGTTAGTAAATCAAAGAACGTGCAAAGCGGATAATGAATAAGCTTCTCCAAACCTTTTGAAAATATGGGTAAGAGAGAGATGGGTCTGTAATTATTCATATCATTAGGATCACCTTTTTTAAGAGCATAGATATTTTAGCGATTTGTCTTCGTTTTGGAAAACATGCGCTCGTTAGGCAAAGGTTAAAAATATGGGTTAAATATGGACATAAGACATCCAACACATACTTCACCGGGCGTGTCTGAACTCCTTCAGCGTCGCAACTTTAACTATTTATTATTTAAAGATGAAAGAACTGCTGTAAGTTGATGCTCTAGCTGTTACAGGGCTTAGAAAAGCAGGTGAATTATTTCTAATGGGCATAAAGCTGTAAAAATCTTCAAGTATATCATGATCAGAATAATGAAGTAAATACTCAGTAAAGCAATCTTCAAGGGCGCAGCCAGACGCTTCTCAATCACTTATTGACAACTTCTCGATTCTAGGTGAAAGTTTCATGCGTTTAAAAACTGTGTTCAACTTTTTCCATACGAGGTCACTTGTTTTTAGCCAACTGTGTAATTCAGAGTAAATATATCTAGATCTGCTAATTTTAACCCCCTTGTTTAATTTATTTCGGAACGCCTTAGATTGTTCTAATATATCAGGATTTTTTGTTTTACTAAAATGATGGTAAAGCATATTTTTATCGTTGATTTTTTCGCGCAGTACTGGAGTTTTCCAAGGCTTGCGGATTTTTTACCTAGATTAAACCTGAAGGAACTGGTTCATAAACTTTTCGTACCCTTCATTGCCATTTTTTATCTCAATTTCTTATGTAAAATCTGACTTCAGTAGTTGACTCCTGAAGCTGTCTAAATTTGACATAGCATTAGAATGAAAAAAAATGGCTTGTCGGCTTTTGCATTCTTCTAAATTCTGCTTCTTTACCATAACAAAAATCGGAAGATGGTCGCTAAGACCACATGATATAGCTCCCGCTGTGATGTCTGTATTATCAAAATTTGTCACAAAAAGGTCTAGCAGTGTTTTATTGTCTTTCGCAATTCGGGTCCGTAATGTAATTGCATTATCGCAACTGTTTGATGTAATAAGCATTTTCATGTTTCTTTGTTCGTTAGTGTTTACTGACATATCTACTTTAAAGTCGCCGGCTGACGTGACAGAGTAACTGTTTTCAGAAACAAAATCGAGAAACTGCCCGTAAAATAAGAAAAAGTTTTACATTGCCATCTGGGGGCCGGTAACAAGCAGAAAGCACATGCTTAATTTCACGAACTCATAATATTTCAACATCATCACATAGCACACAAAAAGAAGGAAGCAGTTCACAGTTTACATTTCGCTTCACCAATAACATGACACCACCACCACGACGATTTTTTAAAATTTAAGCAGAAGGATTGATAACATAAAAGCAGAAAGTTACCCTAATCGTCTTTACACCAAGTTTCATTTAACATGACAGCGTCGAACAAACAATAAAAACTAGAGATAAGACAATCCATTTCGGCCTCCTTGTTGCAAAGCGAGAGAACGTTTAAACGAAGGCATTTTAGTGAATTTTGGTGCTGGTTCATTGCAACAGCGTTTATATCCTTTGGAAGAAGCTAATTATCATTAGCCATTTCAAACTCCGACAGCAAATTTTAAACCCATTTGTTGGACACATTAGAACATGCTATGACGGAAGGTCACGCATATTGCGCACTATGATTGCCGACTCGCCATCTGCATTGCGCATGAAGACCTTTCCATTCCTGTGCCAGACATACTGATACGCATTTTATTTTGCCCAATCCTTCGTCAGTCGCAGCAGATGTCAGTTATGACCAGCCATATTTTACATAATGGCAATGTTGCTCTTTTCGTCCCTCAGTTTATTCCTTTTCCCGAGCAACTCATCTCTGACAGCTTGCCTGGTGTATCTAATATTCCTGGAATCTTATCGGGCTTTGCAGGTAGCCGGTGAATTGCATCGACGCCAGCGCTCTAAAGCCTTCAAACTCCTATCGTTTCTGCCATGGCGTTTCCTTTATCTAGCAGATTTCCAGGTTCAGTGCACTGAATTCCATGGAATTCAAGGTTGCGCTTTCTCCTCCTCCATTCGAGATCATTGACTTCATTTCGCAACGTTTCATTCTCTTCTTTTTTTCTGCACCTTACTCTCCAAAATTTCCAATCTGTTTTCAATATTCTTTGTGTCTTTTTACTGAGTAGTTAGCCTTTCTAGCACTTCGTCATACTTTTCTGACATTAGCTCTACAGCTGCTTCAATGCTAGCTAGAGTTTCTTTAGACGGCATCAGCTCGTCTAATTTTTCATTTATAGTAACAAGCAGGGCTTTAATGTCGCTATTCCGTTACCAGCCAGCTTTTCACTTTGATGGTCTCCTTTTTTGCATTTGGGACACGCCCATTTCTGCTTGGCTAATTCCGATTTATTTTTCTACTGCTTTACGGTCAGCCCAGCACCGGCTCCGAGATGGTACAGTTGGTTGCATACTGTGACATTCCGTGTGTGCTACGAGGATCCACGTTCGACGGCGCGGCGTAGACGGAGACCCGTGACAGCGGCATCATCAATTACCCAGCCATGCTCTTTGAGTGACGACCAGAACAACCGGACCCGCCGCCGCCGCCGCGGTGAAACAGGCTTTATCCTCCCCAATTTCCGGGCACATTCCAGGACAAGGGAGCTGTCAGCGGGCCAGAGCGCGCCGTACCACAGCCGACGCTATGCGCTACCGCGAAGACGACATTCTTTCCCTCCCCCCCCTTTTGTCGTGGGCTATCGCCGGGAAGGCACCCACAGCTTCCCAGAAGGGCCGTGACGGACACCTGTCATGGCGGACAGGCAGTACTCGCCAAGAATGTGGAAAGACAGGCGCTAGTGAATTAGCTCCGAAGAGAGAGCCTGTGTATACTCTCACTTGAGAGAGAGTGGTGGCGTTTTTGTTGTTTATTTAGTTTGTATTGTTAACAGACTCTGGGTTCGAGGCTAAGCCCAACCCAAGGGGTGGTCCCCATCTCGCATGTTATTTTGGATTGGAGAATTGATGCTTTGGGCGGGCCACTGGAAATGACCGCCCTTAGTCCTTTGTTAATCAAGTGCTTAAAAGCACATGTAAACGGATGCAGTCCAGTCTGAGCTGGGGCTCCATGCTTAGCATGTAATGTGATGCTACTTAGGCACTAACCTGCCCGGTCGATGAGTAAAGTAGTGCAAAGTTTGTTCTGTTGTAAAATTATGCTCTGCTGTCATCATCTACAAGCTCGCCTCCTGTTCATCTTCCAAGCCGAACGACACTAGAGGAAGGGTTTGTGAACTATCCTCGAAGAAACGGACGACTATTGAAATTCTACTGCATAGACGCTGAGGACGACATCGTTCGCCAAGAGGGCCTTCAGCGCCGAAGCCCGACGGCGTGCAGCTTCTGCCAGCAACCGCTCGAGCCCAACTCCGGAGCCACTCCATCGCCCCCATGAAGTCGTCGGCACGTAAGCTCGGACGCCCCAGCCTCTGATGTATAACCTTAATCATGTGTAATTATTGAATATACCTGTTTGTTTAAACTGAGCCATACGGTGTCTCTTTGCCTCTCCGTCCCGTGTGGACCTGCGCATTATGGGGGTCATCACACTGGTGTCAGAAGTGGGGTCTCAAAAGCAAATGTCCTCTGAATGCTGCGACATTCATGACTTCAAAATTGTAATCAAAAGGGAATCACGGGACTGATTGTGGGACTTTTACCCCCATTTGAGAGGCTTGAGGCACCGGAGGGCTTGAAAAAAAAATGTCTTTATCTGAGGGAGCTCCCACTCCACAGCCGTCGCTCGGAGCAAGCATGCTGGCATTAGGAAGCGTCATTCCGACGTTTACGGGAGATAAGACAGGGGTTCCAATCTGCGATTTCTTTTCCATGCTAGAAGAGATTGGGAAAATGGGGGGATGGTCCGATGCTCAAATGCTGGGAATGGCGAGGTGTAAGATGGCAGGAGCTGCTCATGATTTTGCATGGCGAGACGAAAAAGTAAAATCCACAAAATCATTTGCGGAATTCAAGAAGCTCGCGTTTGAGCATTTTGACACTGAACCACGTCACGTGCGAGTACAGAGGTTCCGTGACGCCGGACAGATGGTAGGGGAGGACGTGCGAACGTTTGCGTCGCGGCTTCAGCGCTTAGCGCGCGATACGTTAAGCAGGGAGGAGGAAGGAGACCAGCTAAGGAAGAAATACGCGGAGGATCTACTTAAAGAGGAAATGACCGCTTTGTTCGTGGCTGGTCTGCAAGACCCCGTGCGCCGGTTCGTGCTCTCGCGCAAGCCGAGCAATTTCGACCAAGCCGTGGAGGCCGCATTGGATGAGGAACAAAATGAGGCGTTAACGACAGCCGCAGCGAGAGTACGCGTCATAGAGAGAGCGGTGCTCAACCCTGAGGTTGCTCTCTTGACAGAGCGGTTAGATCGCTTAGAACAGCTGCTATCTCAGCAGGTAGAATGCCAGGTTGAAGCGCGCGCTCAACAGCGCCCATTCGCTGGAAACCGGAGACCGCCACAAAGCTACAGGCGCGGTATGCGAGATTTTGAAGAAATCGTATGCTTCGCTTGCCAGGGTCGCGGACACATCACCAGGTTCTGCCAAAACGTGCGCCGTGGGGAGCCACAAAGAGAAGCAGGCGAGACACGCCCTAAGCAAGCCTACAGCGGGGCTCCAGATACCGAGTCAAAAAACTAGTTAGTCCTCCCCAGCCTGAGGAGCGTGGGGAGGGAGCAGTAGATGATGAGGTGGTGGTAGTTTGTGTGGCCGACGAGGCATGCCCTGTTGTGCGTTGCAAGTTAAATGGTTGTTGTATGGAATTGTTGATAGATACGGGGTCAAAGGTGACATTGCTTAAGGAGAGCAGTTTTAACACGCTTCGAAGGAAGGGGGACCGCGAGGTGTTGGAAGCGTCTGGTGGTATGGCAACCAAATTTGTAGGCATAACGGGGGATCCTCTTGGCATAAGTGGACTCTACCGGTTACACTTCTCTCTCGGCGGAATTGCATTGGAGCACCCCTGCTACGTATGCCCGGACACGGTGTCTCTGCCAAACGGAGTGTCAGGTATATTAGGGCAGGATTTTTTGAGAAAAGGGAAGGTAGTAGTCTCATTCTCTGAGGAAGAGGTTAATGCGGGCGGCTCAAAAGTTCCGTTTTTGAACAGGAGAGGGGCTGAGATTCGCATTACCGATATTGACACCCGTCAAACAGTGGGATCATTGGAGAAGGTATATTCGCGGGTTGCCGTCCGGCTGGTCGAGGAGGCGGTCGCCTCCTTCCTTGGTCGGAGCACATTTTGTACGCGTTTGTGCCTTCAGATGTAGAGAGCGGCGCCGTGGGAGTGCTTGAGCCGGTCGACTCTCTCAGCAATGGCCTGAAGGCAGCCGCGTGCCTCGTGACAGTTAATGACGCCCACAGAGTGCCCCTACGGGTGGTTAACTGTAGCCAGCAGCCACTGAGCCTTCCCAAGAACAAAACATTGGCTTTCTTCACCTCTGCGATAGAGCAACGTGAGCCCACCGATACGGTACTCGCAACTGTAGAGCATGCTAGTCCTTCGGCTGCTCCAAAGGTGTCGTTCGATCTTTCTCACGTAAAATCCAGGGAGAGGGAGGCTCTGGCTGGTTTGCTGAACGACTACTCGGAGGTATTCGCCGCGTCCAACCTGGATTTGGGCTGCTGTGGCGTTATAAAGCACAGGATAGAAACCGGCACTTCATCGCCCGTTTACCAGCGTGCGTACAGGATTCCTTACTCCCAACGTGAGGAGATGGAGCGGCAGGTGCAGGACCTGATTGATCGCGGCATTGTCGAACACTCAAAGTCACCCTGGGGAGCACCAGCACTATTGGTGGAAAAGCCAGATGGCTCGTATCGATTGGTAGTGGACTACCGCAAACTAAATGCCGTAACTCGCATCGATCCATACCCCATCCCCAATATACAGGAGACGCTTTCTCAGCTGGGCTCTGCCAGGTACTTCACGGTAGTGGACATGGCGGCGGGATTCTGGCAGATAGCAATGGATCCGGCAGATGCCGAGAAAACGGCATTCAACACGCCCTCAGGGCACTATGAATGGAAAAGAATGCCGATGGGTCTGGCCAACAGCCCTGCTGTCTGGCAGAGAACCGCTGATGTTATCCTGGCAGGTCTTCTGGGGAGGCTGTGCTTCGTGTATATGGATGACATTATCATATACAGTGACAGTTTTGATAACCATTTGCGCGATATTGAGCAGGTTTTGGTGCGACTAAGAGCAGCGGGTCTCAAGCTGAAGCCCTCTAAGTGCCAATTCCTCAAAAACGAGGTGAAATACCTCGGGCACGTTGTTTCAGCTGACGGCGTGCGACCGGACCCTGAGAAACTAAGGTGTGTCTCGGATTTTCCATCCCCGACTAGCGTCCGCCAGGTCCGGCAGTTTCTCGGCCTGATCGGTTACTACCGAAGGCACATAGAGGAGTTCGCCAAGCTCGCTAAGCCGCTCACCGCCTTAACAGCCAAAAATGTCGCCTTTCGCTGGGACGAAAACGCGGAGAATGCTTTTGGGGCCCTGAAAAGGAAGCTAATGAGTGCACCGCTGTTGCGCCACCCGGATTTTAATTTGCCCTTCGTTATGGCCACAGATGCGTCAAAGTTCGCAGTGGGTGCCGTGCTATCTCAGGTTATCGAGGGCAAAGAACATCCCGTTGCTTTTGCTAGCCGACAGCTGAGCCCCACAGAGCAAAAGTACGGAGCTACGGAAAGGGAGTGCCTCGCCGTTGTCTGGGCAGTAAAGCACTTCAGATGCTACCTTTACGGCCGCAAATTCAAGCTAGTCACAGACTGCCATCCTCTGAAATGGGTGATGAGTGTCAGGGACCCTAGCTCGCGACTCGCTAGATGGAATCTACACCTGCAGGAATACTGCTTTGAAGTTGAGCACAAGTCAGGAAAGACGCATCTGAATGCTGATGCACTCAGCCGCACAGCTGCCGTGGCAGCTATAGATGAGTTTGTCCCCGTAGTCGACCCCGCCGAATTACGCACAGAGCAGTGCAAAGATCCGGACCTGAAGCGAATAATCGAAAGCTTAGAGGACGCACCGTCTCACCCCGAACAGCTAGGTTATTTCATTGGCAAAGACGGCACCCTGTGTCGGCGCACGAGGCCAACCAGGAAAGGGAGACCAGAGAAAACCGCTTGGGAGAGAGTCGTCATACCTCGGTCGTGGACAGAAAGGGTTCTTCGCGCGTTTCACGATGCGCCATGCGCCGGTCATTTTGGCGTAGCGAAGACACGCAGGCGTGTGGAGCGTTTGTACTTTTGGAGTGGCATGCGACAGGATGTTAGAGACTACTGTGCGAAGTGTCATTCCTGTCTCGAAAGAAAAACACCCAAGGGACGAAGACCAGCTCCAATTCAGCCGTTCCCTGAGGTTTCGGCTCCCTTCGAGCGGACAGGTATGGACATAATGGGCCCATTGCCCACGACCACTTCCGGAAACAAGTACATTTTAGTATTTGTCGATCACCTTTCAAAATACGCGGAAGCGGTAGCACTCCCAGATCAGAAGGCAGACACGGTTGCAAGAGCATTTGTCGAACAGATCGTGCTCCGACATGGACCCCCGAGGCAACTCTTGACAGATCGGGGAACGAACTTCGTGTCGCAGCTAATGAGGAGAGTTTGCGAGCTGCTTAAGATCGCTAAGAAGCAGACAACACCGTACCATCCGGCTTGCAACGGCGCGGTGGAGCGACTGAACCAAACCGTGGCCGGGTTCCTGTCGCATTTTGTTTCGCGCGACCAGCGGGACTGGGACTTGTGGCTCCCGTATGCAATGTTTGCCTACAATTCCGCAGCACACGAGAGCACGGGCGAATCGCCATTCTTTCTTCTCTACGGCCGAGACCCGGACCAGCCTAGTGAAGTGCCAGAGGGCCCCCGTCGTGTCCCATACGCTTCACTGGACGACTATAAGGTTGAGCTAGAATCGCGCTTGCAAGTGGCGAGGGACATCGCAAAGGAGTCCTTAAAGAAAGCGGCGAAGCGCAGGAAGGAGGTGCACGATCGCAGTGCTAGAGACGCGCCGTTTGATGTGGGGGACAGCGTGTACATTGAAAACTGCCAAAGGCAGATTGGGCTAGCTCGTAAGTTCCAGACGAAGTGGAGAGGACCGTGCGAGGTTGTCGAGAAGCTTTCTCCGGTAAACTTCAGAGTCCGAGACGTGAACCGGCGTTTGATAAGGATACACGCAAATCGCCTCAAGTCGGCACCGGTTCAGTATTCACGAAATGAGGAAAGGGAAAGCGCGGATTTTGATGGGGACAGAAGTGAAGCGGAGCGCGCAGATAGTTCGCAAGAAACGCCCTCTCCTGCATTTGTTCGGCAGGCGCCCGAGGTGACGGCCGGAATGCCACCGGATTTACTTCATGCATTGCTAGAAGAAGAAGCGCGCGAGGTTGCCGCGCAGATAACGCCAGGAGAGGCTCCTGCCACGAGCCCTCGCGAGTCCCAAAGCAGACAAAGGGGCACAGACTTACTTAGTATGACTCATGAAGGCCGATATCCGCTGCGAAATCGGAAAGCTAAGTCGGACTAATGGCGTAAACAGAGCGGAGTTGTGAACTGGTTAGAATTGTGTAATGCCGCAGCTCATAACATTGCTATGTGCTTATGTGTTAAGTTATCGGAGTTGGTAGTTAAACCTTTCTGTCATTAAGTAACACCTTCACAGGAGAGCATGCGGAGCGCATGCAGAACCTGCCCTACTTCCTTTCGTTATCTATATTTTTGTCTGTGCCGTGATCGTGCTAGAAGTGGGAGCTCCTTTGTAACTGTGGTAAATTTATTTCGTCCAGTTTGGACTAGAAAGGAGAGGCTTGGGTGCTGAGTTTCATGTTTATCTGTAAAAGAAGATCAGTGCTGCCCCTGGAGACGCCAGTATTGACAGCGGAGGCATATGGTGTTGTGCAGTGGTGTTGAGTGCAGCGAAAAGTGTTTTGTCGGACGCACTGTGCGAGGCGATTCAGAAAGACAAGGGGAGCTGCGTGGACTCAAATGTTCGGAGAACATTCTTCTGGAGGGTGAGCGAGTGTGACATTCCGTGTGTGCTACGAGGATCCACGTTCGACGGCGCGGCGTAGACGGAGACCCGTGACAGCGGCATCATCAATTACCCAGCCATGCTCTTTGAGTGACGACCAGAACAACCGGACCCGCCGCCGCCGCCGCGGTGAAACAGGCTTTATCCTCCCCAATTTCCGGGCACATTCCAGGACAAGGGAGCTGTCAGCGGGCCAGAGCGCGCCGTACCACAGCCGACGCTATGCGCTACCGCGAAGACGACATTCTTTCCCTCCCCCCCCTTTTGTCGTGGGCTATCGCCGGGAAGGCACCCACAGCTTCCCAGAAGGGCCGTGACGGACACCTGTCATGGCGGACAGGCAGTACTCGCCAAGAATGTGGAAAGACAGGCGCTAGTGAATTAGCTCCGAAGAGAGAGCCTGTGTATACTCTCACTTGAGAGAGAGTGGTGGCGTTTTTGTTGTTTATTTAGTTTGTATTGTTAACAGACTCTGGGTTCGAGGCTAAGCCCAACCCAAGGGGTGGTCCCCATCTCGCATGTTATTTTGGATTGGAGAATTGATGCTTTGGGCGGGCCACTGGAAATGACCGCCCTTAGTCCTTTGTTAATCAAGTGCTTAAAAGCACATGTAAACGGATGCAGTCCAGTCTGAGCTGGGGCTCCATGCTTAGCATGTAATGTGATGCTACTTAGGCACTAACCTGCCCGGTCGATGAGTAAAGTAGTGCAAAGTTTGTTCTGTTGTAAAATTATGCTCTGCTGTCATCATCTACAAGCTCGCCTCCTGTTCATCTTCCAAGCCGAACGACACTAGAGGAAGGGTTTGTGAACTATCCTCGAAGAAACGGACGACTATTGAAATTCTACTGCATAGACGCTGAGGACGACATCGTTCGCCAAGAGGGCCTTCAGCGCCGAAGCCCGACGGCGTGCAGCTTCTGCCAGCAACCGCTCGAGCCCAACTCCGGAGCCACTCCATCGCCCCCATGAAGTCGTCGGCACGTAAGCTCGGACGCCCCAGCCTCTGATGTATAACCTTAATCATGTGTAATTATTGAATATACCTGTTTGTTTAAACTGAGCCATACGGTGTCTCTTTGCCTCTCCGTCCCGTGTGGACCTGCGCATTATGGGGGTCATCACAATACAATACATGTGACACGAATTTCATCGGCCATAAACTTGTTATTGCATGAGGAACAAAATTCTGTCGACATCGTGCGTTACAGACAGCAGTTTCAAGCAAAACAAACAAAAAACAATATCAGGATACTAGGATTCCCTCTCATAATCCAACCGCAGCGGTAGCCAAGTGGTAGAGCATCCGCCTCGCATTCGGGAGGTGCGGGGTTCGATTCCCAGTGTCGCCGGGTGCCCACCGGTGATACAATGATCACAAGCTTTCCCCTTGTCTGGTGCTCAGCTTATTTATGGTAACATGCTTGGGAAGTCGGTCTCTGACCCCACCTTGAGCAAACGAAAATACCTTGTGCCGTCGCACTCATTGGCCATAGACGCCCTTGCGCCTTAAAAATCTATAATTATCATCACCTTTCATGATCCGGACCAGCTGACTCTACCTGCCCGAAGTAGACGTATTCCCTTACCACTTCCAGCACCTCGCAACCAGTTACGAACTTCTACTCCCTTGCTAAACTGTTCAACGTTACGAAGTATGAGATGCTATTCTAGGGAAGTGCACGCGTGACAAGTGGCGATAAACAGTGCAAAAACTTATTTAAAACTCCTTCGACGCCCTCTTTGGCCGCGATGCATAAACAGTATAAAAAGTGTCTTCCGAGTTTCTTAGTAGCAAAACCCTGCCAAAGCTCCATCAGTTCATACTCCCCACGTCAGCCATCGTCGTACAACCACATCCGTATATGTTTGGGGTGGTAGCACTTCCCGAAAAGGCGCACCACACGCTTCAGGTGGGGTCAAAGTTTGTCGTGGAGACAAGGAAATCAAGACCGTAACTTTCGGCTCTAGTTAGAATGGCGAACTCCTAGACTTAAACCTGTTGTTAAACCCTCTGACGCACAAGACAGTTGTGCGTCAGAGGGCTCTGATGTTTTATGGAAGTTAAAGTCACTGGAACGGGAAAAGTACCGCAACCTGCCGCCATACTTGGTCCAGCGCCGCTTGCTGTTCACGCTTATCTCTGCCCATAAGAGCAAGTGTTACGTAATGCTCCGGATTATCTGTGTGCCGGCGGCCGCGATAAAGAAGCGAGCGGACCATTTATGGCGGGGAATGACTGCGTCCCCGGAACGCGCGCGCGCTGGCCGGCCGGCGCGGCGGCGAGAGAAAACGAATGCGGTACTTTTCCCGTTCCAGTGACTTTAATGGAAGTGTTTGCCCCCAAGACATATAACTTCCCTTCAAGCGCGTTGAAGTTTATTGAGCAAGACGATTTGTATCTTGTCTCTGTGACAAGGAAGGTGGTTGTGTTGTGATGCCGCAGTCAATTTCTGCAAAATGCCACTTGTGATGCAGAGCATGTGTTTGATAGGCAACAAGGTGTAAAACTTCCAAACGTAATATCAAATCCAAAAATGTTCTGAAAAAAATTCAAATCACATTCGTTTAGCTCAGTCCATCGGAAAAGGCTGTGGTGTGTACTACGTAGTAACGTTCTTTTCTGCTAAAATCCTTATGATTAAATGGCTCCTAAAAGTTTTTGTTTCGAAAGCAGGTGCATGACAAAAAGCAGTAGAAGATTTCCTGTAGAAAAGTCTGAAGGATTGGTTGTTAATGACCCCTTCTTAATGAAAAATGCGAATAACGACACTATACTCTCACTCGTGACGTGTGTGCTTGGAGCAATCCGCGTGGCCTGCTACGCCAACGCCACACAACTGAGAAACTGGTCCTTATCAGCTGTCGTTGTAAAAAAAAAGGTTAATAAAAAGTTACCGACAGCATCGAGAACGGAGTATAGCGGATGCCATACACCCAGGAGAAAATACCTCGTTCTCTGGTCGGCTGCACTCTGAGTGAAAAAATTATACGAACTTTCCATACTCGGGCATTGCGTGACATCACAAGAGGGATCAAAGTATCCACTTTTCCCACATGCGAAGAGAGAGTAGAACCAAGTCCAGTGGCACCGGACTGGCTTTTGAAAGTCCAGTTTTCTTAACCCCACGCCGGTGCTCGACGCAATGCTTCTACCGCTCGTCTCCCAGCACAACTGGACTTGCTGGATCGGCAGGACTGGTAGGGGGAATGAGATATGTTCAAGGTGTTTTGATGGGGAGAACACAGAAAAAAGGTCAGTCATCTCTCGCTCTCAAGAGGGTTAGCCTAGGTTTCAAGAAAGATGGTGTGAGGTCCCGGATATTAGCGGCTTTCTGCATGGTCCATCAAATTCCTTGAGCTTGGGCGTTATAAGAAATGCAAAACGTCGCTGCTTTAGTGAGACATTTCTTTACAGCGCTGGAAAGGCAGCGCCCACCCTGTGTTATTTCTTCGAGTTGATGGATAAAGGCTCGTCATCTGTTTCCTTTTCTTCGCCAGCAGCCTAACAACATACTCACATTACGCATTCCCCCCCCCCCCCCCTGTAAACAATTTACTACTCAAATTTGCAGCTTATCGATTTCACAAGCACGAGTCTTTCTTTTGTTTTTTCTTTAAAGCCCGCCTTCTCCACCCAGCCCATTACCCATCCTGGCAGGACTTGCTGCTGAACCTTTTTCTCTCCCTCCCTTTTCAGCAGAGCGCTTTCCGATGCTTATCTGAAAAGAAACTTGCTCCGCAGTCAATTGCCTCCTTACCACGCCAAGGTCGCACCGTCAGCGCGGAGCGCTAAAGTGCCGGAAATGGCGCATGTGTTTTCCAGCTCGTAAACCTAACTAGCCAGCGTGCCGGCCTGCCCTTTCCCGAGGCTGTGCACCGAAGACTCATTAGCGAGGAGAAAGAGAGGGCGCCCCAGCCTCCTCCTCCTGCCCCAGCCTCCTAAGAGGTTTTCAAATAAGGGAGCTTGCTTGCTTTCCGCTGATAACAGGTAGTTCGTGCCGGCATCCAGGAACAGGAAGAGAAGAGTGCCGAGGGCTAATGCGCCATGATAGAAGACACCTCCGCCGTCTTGGTTTTCCCGACTTCGTGGCACTTGTTTGTTTGTTTGTTTGTTTGTTTGTTTGTTTGTTTGTTTGTTTGTTTGTTTCCATCACAGTGTACATAATGGGTCGGGTCCGAAATAAAAATATTGCTGGCGCTTTAGCATTGCTGACCACAAAGTATTGTGCGAAAGCAGGTTTTTGCAAATAGACAACAATGCCACGTACCTGAAAGCGCGATTGAAAGCGCCTTTCCTTTCGTTTCGTGGCTTGCGCACAGATGGAAGGTGGTGAATACGACGACGTGCAGTGCACAGCGCGAGCGTGTGTTGCAGTTTAACACGAGGTGTGATCGACTGCGGCGGGCGATAGCATAGTGCTCTCGTTCAGTGGCCAGTGAAGCTGATCTGTTCGCGACGTCGCGGGTTCCCAACCCAGTCGCAGCAATATTTATTCGATTTCAGCAGGTTGACCAAGATCACCCTCAGTCAAAATCTCCTTCATTTCTCGTTATTTCCCGCATCACGAGGCTAACTTCAGAGGCTTCACCGCACACACCAGCTTTTTCCAGCTTAGGAGGCCAATAGTGCTTTCGCAGTTAAAGTTCCGCATCTATGCGGGATAAGGGCCCCACGTTGGCAACACCGTCCACTCAGAGAGAGGCAGAAATATCAGAGCCGACGGTCCGCAAATTACCATGAAAGAGTTACAGAAATGTTCGCGATAAAAGCAACCTTGCCTTTCTGGGCATTCTTTTTTTAACCCAGGTTTAACGTTCAATGTGACCAGCTACTGCAGAAATCAGACAGGAAGGTGGGATTCTGGACAACGCAAAACAAAAGTGTACAAGGTTGGATGAGGGGGGGGGGGGAATCTAAGTCTGCTAGACAAGGGTTCTACACGAGAACTTGGCTTTGTCTAGGCAAGTGTTATGTAGCCTGGTTGGTTTTCCTGTTGATTTTTGACGTTATTCCTGATAATGACTAACGCTGATGATCTCAATTGATTATCCACATCCTCATTAAATGATATAAAGCTTTTAGGAAATCTACAGTGGTGCATATACAGATTGTTTCACGTAACTTGAGCGAAGGTTTAAGTATAGGTGGTACATTGCTACAACATAAGTCGTACAAGTTACGTAAAACACCCTGTATAATATACTAAATAAACTTTTAAGGCGAGCTTGACCACAGGTCGAATGCGAATGCGTAAACCAGGTGATTTCGGCAAACTGAATGCCGATATCAAAGCACTACCTCGACTTTTCTAATAATTTCCTGTCGAGCGTATAACGCATTCATACATCTTTATTATTTTTTCGTGGTTGTGTACTAAGAGCGTATTTTCTCGTAATATTGCCTGAGCACTTTATTTTATGTTTATTGCGTGTTGCTCCGGAGATCATTTCAGAGCTTCTATGATGCAAATTTAAAAAGGAGACTCGAATGTATTCGTTATAATTAGCATTGGCATCTGGTCTACTTAATGAACTACTCTGACTTCAAAACGCAGAGGCAAGCTTTCTGTTATTTGCGTCTCCCTTCAGTCCAATGCGCACTGCATATTTCAAATGCGTTCCAATAGACTGCACTTGGCAGTCTTCCCATGACCACATGCTAGGATATTACTCAAGATGAGGGAAGCATAAGGTATGAAGGACCGTGTTTTACATAGTATTGCACGCTATTTTGAGAAATAAAAAGAGCTGCTTTATATCGAAGGCTTTCTTTCATTCACTTTGCAAATGGTTCACGCTTCTTGGCAACCTTTTGTGATGATTCTGGAAGTTTGAAAATTATTCACCGACCGAATTTAGTTTCACACAACTCCAAATTGACATGCAATGCAAACTGGTTTGTCTCTTTTCTTTCGCTACCTCTGAAAATAGGCCTGATCCTCACCTAATAAAACTACTTTCATATTTGGCGGTGTGTGTTGAGCAATGCACGGAAAATTCCTACGATCTTCCCTCGCATTTCTCCCACCTTCTTTCAAACCACTGGTCTCGGGGCTGCATTGCCACACTAGAAGATTACGCTTTTCTTCATCGACACTTAGGACTCAATCTACGCAAGTTTTTACACTACAATGTAGCATGTCAGCGCTGTTTCAAGGCTGTCTAAATTCTGTGCCTTTCAACAAAGAGTTTCTCTCTCTTTCTCTCTCGCGGTGCCTCGACATAACGAGCAGATAACACCTTTACTTGAGCGAGTTTTTCGTAACCTCCCTTTATATTCCAAGCTACCCTCTTTTGGAGTCTTGCTAAACTGTCCCGTGGCAAGGCGTCTCCAGAAAGTTCTAAAGTGGGAGCAGCGGATAACATCGTGTGCCAAAAACAATTTAATGTGGAAGGAACCGATAGTATAGATGCGCACAAGTGTTGGCTTTCGAGTGAATGGCTTCAAAGTGCTCATTCCTTGCGAATGTTACAGCGGCTGGCCGCTCAGTGAAGTATGATACAGTCATACCTCGTTCATTTTGGGCTCTTTGGTTCCCGAGCATAACCGTCCATAAAGCGAGTAGTCCGTAAGAGCGAACTGCGAAGAAAATATATTCTGCAAAACAAGAACACGTTATAATTATGGTCTGCTTCCGTGCATAGTGGTGGTCAGTGAAGTTTAATTGGATGCAATTTTGGGAGCCCCAAGCATATTATTCTGCTCGCATAATTATTCGAAATAATGTGGTGTAGTAGTGACCTATGTAGATCCTCTTGACGCCGTCTCATCGCTAGATGATCAAACACCTACTAGGAGTGCTCACATGCCATGACTCCACAACTCAGTCGGCTGGAAGCCATTGAATAGTCGTTAAATTTACGTACCACAAACTGCCGAGAGAGTTTTCTTCACGACAATCTATGCAATACGGTAAATGTCAAGGGATGTCAACTCGGCAGATTTGTACTGTAAAGCATGAAACCTGAAAAGAAAAGGGCTATTAGTCAGTCCTTAGCAATCTTCCATTGCACTCCTCTGGTGTCCTGCATTTCAAATTCATAAATTAAGATATATGGTTGGAGCAGTAGAGATTTTCTTATCATCACTGTCCATGTTAATGCGACAAATATACATGGACCTCAAAAGGCTCTGTGCATTTTCCCCTTCCGTTGCCCATACAGCGAGCTTCCATATTAAAGAGTCGTAAATATATTAGAAGGTTTGGTCCGAAGAAAAACTGTGCATTATCAGAACCGTCCTTATCAATGGCGGTCGTATTAATCGTATTAAGAAGGAACGACTTACATGATATATGTGCTCCGTTGGTCTAGTTTTAGCCTCAAGAGGGGATTTCCTCATATAATTTTCTGCAGCTCCGCCTTTATTTCCGCTGCCCCAGCTCAGGTGCCGCCGCCACAGTGATGGCAGATGAAAAATCTTTTAACTTCAATTTTTTATTGTATTTTTTAATAAACACTTGATACTACTGCTACTCCGGCTTTTCTGTTTGGCAGTGCACTTGTCAGTCATAATTGCAAAAAATGTTAAAACAAACCCCAGTTGTCTTCCTTCTCTATTTCGACCTTGTTGGTAGAACTCACTCAGAGCGTGGGCGTCTTGAGTTTTGAAGCGGGGCTTATTCCGATTTAGGTATTGTATGCACTATGACGCTACCAGCAACCACTTCTTACGTCAGCACTCGTAACAAGCAATCAGTCTCACTGCAGTATCAAAGGCTGGGCTGGCAATTTGTGCAGAGGCAAAAAGAATGCAACGGGAAATGGATCGCTGTGAAACGTCGCCCCAAAAAGCGCACATTAGCTGTGACTTGTAGAGGGGCAAAACGAACGGATGGACGAAACTATCGTAAACGATTACGGCCCCTGGTTCACGCTGACCACTTATGGCCGCAGCACGTGCAGCAGTTACGAGCACGGAGCGCAGCCAGCAGGCCTTGATTCCAAACCGTGCTCGCTGTAAGTACTCCAAGAAACTACGAGCCGGCTCGAGCACTATATTACGTCTGGTTTGGCTTTCCTCTAGGTCGGCGAACATGTAGTGAAGAACACAACTGTCACGCCACCTGAAATTGCCGTCCGGAGTTATGTCTCCGTTTCCGCCCTCGAACGCAGCCATTAATCTGCCTTCTTACTTGACCACGGTGCGGCGGGCCCTAGCGTGAACGTCGTGCGCTCTCATTCCGTTTTTTTTTTTAGACAAACAACAAACGGCGCAGTTAAGCGGGAAACTGGTGGTTGAACTAACAACTTCAGTCGGCGTTGTGCTGGTTACCCGCCGTTATCGTTCAGACTAGGAAGTGAACTAAGTAGTATGTGGAGGCGAAACGCGGGCCATCACGACGGAACTGCAAGCAGAAAGACATTGCCGTAAGTTTCGAGACGTCCTGCAGTTTGCTAAGTCAATTCTGACTGCTACTGCCCGGCCATCACCCCCTGCGGCAGAGAAACTGCAGAGGTGTATGCTTGAACACCTGCTCAATAATTTCATTCCGGAAGTCCCCAAAGCCGCTCAGCATCTTATTGCAAGAAGTCGGCAAAGAAATCGCTTTTAACGGACAAGGCTATTTATTTTATCGACAAGCGAATACTGCTGCATAGAACAAACTGCGTGTTCAGTGAGTTTTCTCGTTTCGTAATTACTAGCGGTCGTTGCACCTGGAAGATTAAGTTGTCTTCAGGAGCTAAACAACGTCTCGGTAAACATTGTGGCACGATACTTTCTCACGACAGGACCATTAAGGCGTCTGGAACAAACTGGAACGCCGGGATTGAGTCGTATACGGCTCTATTCAAATGTCGGCCGCTGTACTATATGTTTAGCCACACCCAGTCACGAACTGACGTTGTTTACCGTAGACTTCGAGTAATATTAGACCATTCGCTGTCACGAGCAGCTGAAACAACAGGCTTGTTTGGCTAATGCCCGCACTTCTGTTGTAATTCCGTGCCACTTGTAACAAAAGCCACCTGCAGTAATAAAAGCCACTTCGTCATTGTTTGCTTCAATTTCAGCTTTTTTCTCCTCCAGGCAATCGCCGGTTTGTGAATAATGTCTTGTGGGCTTCGACAAGATTTGCATAATGAATTTGACGGCGATTTCTTGAATTTTATGGTCTAGAGGCATCTCGGCCCAGGAAGCGCTACGGTTTACGTGGTTCTTCTTTTTCTCATGCCCAAGCTGCTCGAGGTCTCTTTTTTATACATTTCAGCTTATATTTTTGAATGTTCAGTGAATAAAAAGAAAGGAAGCACCAAAGTTGAGCGGAGCTTGCACCTTACAGGCATGCATTTCACCATATGCGTTTCACCTGCCTGGACTGCCAAGAGCCAGTTGGCAGTACCTAATAAATAAATAAAATAAATAAATATAGAGAAGCTGGACAGCTGGCCATGAAAATTTCGTACCCATTGGAGAATCGGTGAAAACACGGGGCGGCGCTACATGGACTGAACCCCGCACCTTCGGTATACGATGAGGATGCTCAAACCATGAGGCCACCGCTGTTGTAGCATAAGAAATTCCTATACGTGCATTTTTACGCTTATTGCAAAATACCACACAGTAACAACTTCCACCAGCAAGATGGGATACGCACAATTTGCAAACATGGAACTGCAACGCACTGAAGCCAGTATTCCAAAGGACGGTAATGTTCGCAAATGTCTTAGACATGCCATTTTTCCAAGATAGTTGGTAAGGTTCCATCTGTGGGGGACAATATGAATTTTGGGACGCAGGAAGGCACATAGAACGCAACACAGAACACCAGCGTTATGTTCCGTGTTCCTCCCCACGTCCCAAAGCTCATGCTGGCTCTTATGGTCTTAGACACCTTTTCCATTCCGCTCTCCCAGTCAGTACGCCCTTTGGAATTCCCCTCCCCCTTTTTTTCGTGCCCTCTCTTCTCAACCGAAATTCTGAGTTCAGCTTGTTGGTTAACCCTTTCAGATCTTGACTCAGCAGTGTAGAAGATCATGCAGGACGAACGACCCTTCACACTAACGGCACAACGGCTGCTATAGAGGTATAGATTTGAGAGTACAGGATTAGAGCCCTGTGCAGAAGAAATGCGCTCAATTAAGTTTCATGTTTGGTATCCACGTTAGATGTTCCCGAAACAGCAGCCTTTTTTCATGTTTTTTTAGTCAACATTTGAATCATGAGACGCTTTGGTGGCATGTACAAATGCCTTCACAATCTTAACCGCATTGATCCCTCGTGACTGATGGCTTAAGCCAGCAGTTCAGGGGACTTAATTTACTGATTCGTTTCCTCAGAATACAGAAAATGTGCGAGACGTGTACTATGAACGTTTTCCAATATCGCAACCACGTATGTCATTCAATGAGCTGTATACAAGAATCTTGTGATTTAAGAGCTCCATGCATTTTCAGGGGTTGCTTATACTGCAAGAGAGTCTTCAAGTACCTCTGCAAACACTAGTAAGACGTTTATGTCGTGAACTCGAATTTGATCACGCAAACTAAAAGAACGGAAATTGCGGAAGTATAGAGGGTGTTTGACCTATGAGATGTTCTGCAATTTTTAAAAACGGGCTTTTTGAGTTAGAAGAGCTCTTTTTTCGGCATAGCATTGTCAGCGGTGTAGCACATCAGAATACAGCAAAGACGTGCTTACTAGCAGGCTGGTTAACTGATACTGAGTAGTTAACTTTTAACTATTTGTTTAGCGTATATAGTTATTGAGAGGCATGGAGACCATCATCAGTAATATTCATATCAATTTTTAGAATTTCTACAACGCAGTTGCTCTCGGCGCTGTGTCCCAACAAATTGTGGCTGCATCGCACCTCATTATATCCGCATTCGAGAAGCCTGAAGGCAAAGCAGCCCCTCCAGTGCACGTAACTCGTCGAAGTTGCCAAAATTTGTTGGGCCACAGCGCTTAGGGTAACTGCGTTTTCGAAATTATAAATGCTGGTATGGATACTACTTAGGGTGGGCCACATGCCTCTCAAAAATAAGGAAGCTAACAGTAATATTTAGAAAGTTAACCAGCCTACCACTTAGCACGTCCTAGCTGTTTTCTGATGCGCTACACCACTGACAATGCTTTGCAAAAAAAAAAACACTCCTTTACCTAGAAAAGATTATTTTTAAAAATTGCAGAATATCTTAGTTGAAATACTCGGTATATCTGATATGTCATTGGAAGTGTCAACTGTAAAAAGTGAAAAGCAGCCATACGCCAGTCACAACTCCGGCCATCGCAGGAGTCATGAACACTGATCTAACACAAGACGGACCATGTTAGCAAGCTTTTTAAATCTTCAACTTCTATGGCTGTATCACGAAGCGGTTGTTTATTTTCCAGGAAAATTACAAGAGCTAAGCGCACGTCGCGCCCTTATTCGAAAAAGTCCGACCATCGAATATTGCTTCAGGCTAACCTAGTTTTGCGCGGATTACTAACACACCCGTCTCAGCAGATAACGACGGAATTCTGATGAGGTAGCACCCAATCTTACTCAGCAACCAACGTGATTTGTTTTTCAATGCAAACAGAATCTATACTTGACACTAGGAAGGTTCTGTCAAGTGCCAAAAATGCCAGGTGGCGTCCGGAGGTTTCTATCCCTTCAGTCTGCCAACATGATTCGACTGCACTTGGCTGCGTTTCGCTTTGTTGAGGCTAACAGGTTGGTTACGTCAGGCTGGAAGTGGCACGAAGTTTCATTCGCCGATAGATACAGGACGCAGAGCCAAGAAAGACGGGTGCGAGTATACTTTGGCTTAGAGCGCGTCGTGATAGGACATGCTGAGATACAAATAGAATATTTTCTATCTTTTTGAGGTAGTTGGTCGCGATAAACAAGTATAGGGCTGGCTTTGCTGTTCATTTCAAGATGACGTCATTCTCATTCTCAATGTATACACCAGGCGTTACAGGGAAAACTTCAGTAATTTTCAGAAATGGGCTTTTTGGGGTAAAAATATGGCTCTTTAAGCATAGCATTACCATGCAGTTTTGGCGGATACCAGAAGACCGGTGAATCGTTTTAACTATTAAGATGGTTAACAATTTTTTATAATTAAATTTTTAACCATTAGAGTTCAGCACTTATAGTTGCAAGTAAAGATTTGTAGCCGGTCGTTCGTAATACAGCCTTATCAATTTTTAGAATTTAGAAAACTCGATACCCTTGGCGCAATGGCTCTACAAAATTTGGCTTTTTTTACTAGTTACGTGCACTGGAAGGGTTGCTTTGCCTGCTTGCTTTCAAAAGCGCATGTATTTTGGCACGATGTAGCCAAATTTTGTCGAGCCACAGCACCGAGGATAATCCCGTTTTCGAAATTCTAAAAACTGATATGGCTATTACTAACGACTGTCCACAAATCTTTATTTGCGACTAGGTGCCTAACTATAATAGTTAAAAAGTTAATTATCAGAAATTAGTAACCAGCTTACTACTCAAGACAATCCACTAACTTTCCGGTGCCCGCCAACACTATGCCGCAAAAGCCACATTTTTCTCCCAAGAAAGCCCATTTTTGAAGATTAGTTGAAGTCTTCCCTGTAACACCTGGTATAATCGTGATTCTGGTTTGGCTTGTTTTTATGGGGGCTTAACGTCCCAAAGCGACTCAGGCTATGAGAGACCCCGTAGTGAAGGGCTCGGAAAATTTCGACCACCTGGGGTTCTGTAAGTGCACTGACATCGTACAGTACACGGGCCTCTAGAATTTCGCCTCCATCGAAATTCGACCGCCGCGGCCGGGATCGAACCCGCGTCTTTCGGGTCAGCAGCCGAGTGCCATAACCACTGAGCCACCACGGCGGCGCCGTTCTCCTTGGCACTCAAACCGCCGGAAGGGTTGTGACATTCGGCTACTGAACACGAGCTCGTGAGTTCGACATCGACCATGGCGAGCTCATTTCTGTGACAGCTCCTGTGCACACAGATTTAGGGTGCATGCTAAAAAATGCGAGGTGGTGATCATTAAATCACGCTTCATACAACGATGGCAGCGCGGCAGGCTGATTAAGCTGCCCGTCACGAAAATAGAAGCCGCTGAACGCGGCACCACGTCAAGCCGCAAAAGTGGAGAAGGAAGCCGAGCGCGGTGTCCAGATTAGAAAATCGGCTCAATTCTGAGGCTCCTCAGGCCGCGAAGGCAGCCATGGAGAGCACGCTCAAAGCACAAAGCCGGACAAAGGCAGGGCCATGTTGAGTAACCGAAAGACCTCAGCTATAACAATGCCCGACTGCCATCGTCTATAAGCGGCCCATCTATGTGCTACGCCTATCCTGAGGTGCATTTCACGCTGACGCCTACCATAGACGTTGAGATATGCTATAGTTTTCATATGTGCTGAACCTAAACAGAAAATAACTGTTCCAGCGGTGTAATTTCTTAAGCTTCTAGGGAACATCAAAGAACAACGACAAGATTGGATATGATATGAAGAAAACAGAGAAAGGAGGGTACACATGTAGTGACGTACCTTCGGGCAAGTCGTCACAGCAGATCCGGACAATGAAAAGAAAGCTAGCAAGATGATAAAATTGGTTTCCACTGCGTTTGATGGGTGCTTCAGAGAGGAGTACAACTATACCTATATAGAGCCGCTGTAACATGCTTGTTGCTAACGATCGAGAAAAAATTTGGCGACCTCAAAAAGAAAAGAGAAAGGAACCTCCATAGTTTGCGTACTACCCCGGATTGAAGTAACACCAGTGTTATCATCGCAGCACCCCATTCTCCCCATGAGATGGCGCTCTGCAAGGCCCGCCAGGCCCAGGTTTCTTAGAAAACCCTCACCTTTAGAGAGATATTGTGCTTCAGGGTGTCGTAAATGCCCCACAAGTAGTCTCAAAAGCAGGCCCTGTTACCTGGGATGTTTTTGGCAATACTGCGTATACTTAATGGCACTTATTTCAACGTCCACCTGTAGAACATTTCCGTTTATCAATACTTGTGAACGCGGAAATTTCTGGTCTCAACTTATGACGAAGACGCCGGTCAAACCGAGAGAAGCTCTGAAAATGATGTCGGTGTAATAAATTCTAAAAAAAAGTCTTAATAAAACGCGGACTCCTATGCAAAGGAAGATGATACATGAGTCTTTAAAAGATCGAAGGAAAGTACAGGGGGTTAGAGAACAAAAGTTATTTTAAAATATCTGGGTGAAATCAAGCGGTGTAAATAAAGCGGAGTGAGTACAGCGCCTCGCCAACCAGACGCGAAAGCGCACAGATCTTGAACGTGTTCCAGCGTTCTCAGGCATTCGGGCGTGTGGCGCCATCTAGGTTTTAAGCTATAAGCTGCAGGCACCACTACAGCAGTTGCAGACGGTTCAGCCGTGCGTGAATGGCGACCGCAGATGTCGTATTTGCGAAAGCCAAAGCACTAGCCTCTTACACTCCTCCGCGGTGTTCTGGTTGTTTACTCATCATTTTAATTAAAAGGTGCGAAATTTCATCCCCACAATGCCTGCACACTGAACAAATATATTAAACGGCTTTGTTTTTGTCTGGTTGTTTACTGAAATATAGGGAAGAAAGGAGAGGACCATTTTTTTAATGTTACTGCCCTCGAACGCAAACATTATCTTAAATATTTTGCCAATCCGCATAAAATGCTGTTGTATTTGTAATTATGGAAACCTACCGCCGGCCCTGTGAATTGTACTAGGTGATGATTCTGCAATTTAGGACGATACTTATACGCTGGAACTATAATATTGCGCTGCACAAGAACGCCCCACTACACCCTTCACATATAGCTTTGACAGCGCTGCATGGAACCATTGAGACGGAGAATAGTCTTGTCGCGCAGTAGTTCATGGCTTTTCAAAGGACCACGTGCCGCAGCCAAATGGTTGAGCATTCGCCTCGCATGCGGAAGGTGCGGGGTTCGATCCCCAGTGCCGCCGGGCACTCACCGGTGATACAATGGGAACAAGCTTTCCCCTGGCCTGGTGCTCGGCTTTTCGGAAGCGAAATGCTTGGCGAAAAGGTCTTTGATCCCACATCGAGTAGTCGAAAGCACCTTGTGCCGTGGCGCTCTTTGGCCACCGGAGCCGTTGCACTGTGACGTTCCCACCTGTCGGGGGTCAGTCACAGAATCTACGGGTCCTGCTGAAGCGAGGAGAAATGAGCCAACAAGGCGGTATCCCGGCAAAACATTATTTATTCTTCTCTGCCTGAAGGCGTAACTGGTGGTCCGCTCACCGCTGGCTTTTAGGAGAACTGGTTGTCCGTCCTGCAGGTCGGGGCTCCACTCCAATCGTCTCGCGTCGGCGGGCCGCGGCTGCTTCGGCTCTCCCGGGCTCTGCCTCTCTTCCCGGCGTCTCTCGGCTGGCGGTGCTGTGACGGGTCGAGGCCATAGGACTCTTGGGCGTTTCGGCTGGCGGTCAGTTTGCTACGGACGCTGAAGTCCGGCTTCGCCGACTATAGACCAGCGCGACATCTTGCGTCCGTTCGCCTCGCCCGTCTCTGCTCGACTCCTTTCCTTTGTCTCGTTGGCTCCGCCGCGTCTCTCCGGAGATTCCCTTTCTCTCTCTGGGTAATCCTCGCCCAACGGTTTTTCGTCGTCCCTGCTCACACAGCCGATCAAAGGCACCCGCGAAACTTCTAGGAATCCGCAGCTGTTCCGTCGGGAAGGCCGATGGCGCCGTTGGGGATGGGTCGAAGGGGATCAGGTGTCCCTCGGAGGGCGACGCTTCTCTGCAGTCAGTCCGTCCGGTGCCAGCCGCCGACCTCCTCCGCCACCTCGAGCCATTACGCATCCCGTCGTGTCCGCTGCTAGTAAGGTCGCTTGTCGGCCTGCACACACAAACGCTCAAACGAACCCGTCTTCGCGCGCCGGGGGGGGGGGGGGGGGGGGGGGGGGGGAAGCGCGGCGCAAACCGCAGGGATGACTGCGGCTGCGTAGGGCACCGCGCGCAGCCTCTCCTCTTTAGCCGTCTGGCGGTCTTTGCACATCTGTCTTCTGCATCGCCCGCCGCCGTCTTCGCCGACATGTCGGGGCCGATAAATTTGAAGGCAGGGAAAATGTCTTGGGCACTGGTCGCCTGGTTAGTTCTTTTCATCAATGCCGGGGCCTCCCGTATGCGGCCCTTCACAGCACCATAAAAATCCATCATCATTTAAAGTAGGTATACCACGTAGCCCAACATCATCTTTAGCTCAAGTAAAAGCTGTACTGTGCAAAAGAGATAACCGGTTTTCAGTTAGAAGAGCAAAAGTAATGCCAAAATGAAGGCTTATAGTACACTGCGAGACATCTCCAACCAGAACTGTCTCGCGATTCCTCACAGTCTACAATAAGTTGTCAAACGCAACCAGACAGGATATTCTGTCGAAAATGAAAACGAACGTTGTTGAGGATTGAAGCAAGATATGTGTGACCATGCTAGTCAGTCAGTACGTAGTTACGTCTGCTTTTTCAATTCCCTTCCTGATTTGCGCTAGAGCCAGTGTGAGCAGAATGGGCAGTTGTAGTGCCAATATTTGCAATTCCTTTCCTGCTTAGCCTTGGCTGCATAGCCACAGAAAGTTGTCCGCGAGTATACCAGAGCTGACCCGAGTTGCTCGGGTAGTAACTCGGGTTGCTAGGCAACGACACAGTGTCGTACGTACGTACAGTCGGGGACAAAAGTCTCTGGACCACGTTTTCTTTAAGCGAAGCCGATAGCTCTGCTATTAGCAGGCGGCTGGGGACCACACTTGTAGAAGTCATGGTCAAAATTTTGTTCTTTCACTTCCACAAGTGTGGTTTCCAGCGCCATCTGTTAATAATATATAGCTATCGGCTTCGTTTTAGAAACACGTGTTCCAGTGCCTTTTGTCCCCGACTGTGCGTACGGGGACAAAATTCTTGGCCGGTGTTGGTAAGCGTATGAGTGCTCAAGCTCGCACTAAATGTAACAATGTGAGCCAAAATTGAGCTGAGCGAAAAGTGAAGAGCAATCAGGGCGTGTTCCTGACGCTCCGCACACCAGAGCGCCGGGCTCGGAACAGCAGCGCCATTTTGTTGTCATGAGGCGGATGGGTGCGCAACTACGCTTTGTCCCTTGAAGGTCGGCGCACCTACTAGTATAGTCACCGTAGTAAAGGTATCCCTGCAAACTCACGCAGCGTGACCGTCCCCGCTTATAGTCCCACAGAAGAATAGCTAAACGCACACCGGGTTTCAAAGAAAGCTGCACGGACAAAGAATGTGCCATTATCCGACGACTCTGCACGGTCGAAGCAAACGGCGTCGCACACGCGACGCGCATTTCGACGGAAGTAGTTAAGAGACCCGCGCCAGGCCGATTCGCCGCCAAGGTTTCGCGCTTTTGTAACGCGCGCACGAAGCCTCCACGGCGCGGCGGCGGTGGTGACGAAACGCGACCTTACCTAACGTCCCGCGTTTTGGAGCCAGGAAAAAACTGCGCGGACACCACCTGCCGTCGTTAGACCGTGGCCGGGCTGGCAAAGTTGGATTACCGGTGAGAAATAGAAAAAAAAAGAATATGTTACAAGGTTGTCTGTGCCGCATTTTCTTCCAGCCGGCGTCTCCGAGGTCGCCTGCAACAACTGGGAAGCTTATAGTTAGCGCAACGGCTGTCGCATATACGACTAGAAAATTGAGGCGTTTAACGTGCGTTCGCGCTGTTATTGAGCGCAGGTGGCCGGCGTGACTGGTCGTGGATGACGTCATCGTGACTTTCCGCCTATGCTTACAGCTTCTGCTTGGCTGTTTCGACGAGGAAAAACATTTGAGCCAAGCAATGCACCGTGTAGTTTTTATGTATCTTTGGGCAGGATGCTAAGTGAAACGTGCAAGCAGGAAAACAAATAGTTTCTTGTTTAACGGTGCAACTGTTATCATGCATTCAACTTCCTTCCTTGCCTAGAAAATCGCGATGTTTCTTGTCTCGAGATATCATGAGTGAGAAAAATATATGACACTAGAAGGCTTAATGCTTTAACTTATGCATTGTGCAGACTCCTTTGCAAAAAAAAAAAACAGGGTTAGCATATCGATTACACGTTGCTGGCCCTTGAAAATAATGTGCAACAGCTTAATCACCATCTAAAGGAAGTTTTGATGCCTGTTTATGCGTTTGTTCTGAAAATTGCAAGGTGTATTAACGCTGCGGCCGGAGATAATGTTCCCTTCAAAGACCTTCTACATTTAATTAACTTCTAACTATAGAAGCTTAACTCGTGTCCGAGCCCGGGCGAAATCACTTAATTCTTGAAAGCTTGTTACCTCTCTAGCAGAGTAAACCAGAGTGCTCCCCGCGAAAGTGCTCATTGAAGACTGCCGCCATAAATTGGGTTTCGGCCACTTGCGCAAGCATAACTTATGCTCTTGTGTGCGACACTCCGACGCACACACTGATTTCTTCTGGAGGCCCAAAAGCACACGAGAGCCTGTTGTCGCACGGGTGCCAAGGCTTCATTCTTGGCAACTCTTGCGATCGGTTTACCCATAGAGTGGTCCTAAATAGAAAGCAGAATTTAAGCAGTTTCGAGACCCAGAAATATAGGTGGTTACGAGCATTCATAAGCTCACCCAAAGAGGATTAATGCGTCATCCCTAGCAGGTTACATAGATATATTTAAATTGTTTTATGACCTTGGATTATTGAAGAACGCGTTATCAGAGACCCTATAACGCTATGAAAGTGTTTCAATGCTGTTTACGTGTTTGTCTAAAATAAAGTCTGCTAATGCTGCGACCAGTGTGAGCCACATAGGCACGGATTATATGGCATGGATGGTATATGGTTTGGGGTACGGGGTTTAATGTCCGATGGCTGCACATGGCAATGTAAGACGTCGTAGCAGAGCGCCCCCGATTAACTTAGACCACCGCCTAGAGTTTGTTTGTTTTTTTGAAGCGATATTCATTGCCCCAGGGCATCAATGGTGGGTGAAGGTGTGATGAATGATGTAGTAGAGATTAATTGAATGGAAAAAGGTTAGCTGATTTGATGAAGTCCAGTAGAGAACGATGGTACGGTCCCTGCGTCCAGGCAATGTATGAAGCAGGGTTGCTTGGTGAAAGACCTGCTACCATCAGGTGCCGGATCCTTGTAGGCTTGAGAGCTGGGCAGTCCCACAGTAAGTGATGTATGTCGGCCTCAATGTCCTCGTGTTTACATATTGGACACCCTGGCCGAGGAAACAAATCTCGGTACTGAGGCCACTTCCGAGTGACGGCTGGTGTGAGGGCAACCCCGACCCCGATCCTCCTAAGCGCCACCTCCTCTGCACGGGTAAGACCGCGGGGGAGGGTTACCGCACACGGAGGGATGAGAGCACGTGTGCGGCGCCGGAGGAGTTCCTTTCTTGATGAAAGGAGGGCAAAATTGTCCAAATGAAGGAGCCGAGGTGAAGATGAGTTTATATTCGCAAGGCGGGTCGCTAAATCTGCCTGGCTTTGATAGGTCAGCAGATCCCGTAGGACCCACTCAATACGTACTGGCTGCGGGATGCGTGCCGCGAGCCGGTGGATGTCCTGACATATCGTTGGACAGCGGCTAACACGTCGTAGCAACCGGACAACTTGAAGGGCGTTAGTGCGGATGACAACGCGGGCCGCCGGTAGCATGGTTATGTCCGCCACGGAGCAGAGTGCTTCTTGAGCTGCAACGAACTCAGCACAAAAGGACGAAGGGGGTTCCGTAAGCTAAAACCAAGAGGTTTGATTCAGGGCAAGTCTTCACGGGCAGTAGATAGCTGTTGTTGCTTTGCAGTCTTGTATGCTTGCGCCTACGTAGACAACAATGAATATGTCAGGCAGGCAAGCATCTTGTTCCTCAAATTTCTGGCGAAGCAACGATGCCGAATTAGCAGATGTTGGCCGGCGATTATCTGTTGGCTTGTTGTCACTGAGCTGTACAAACTTTCACGGGGGAAGAACTGGCGTTGGCGGCTGAAGAATGGAGTGTGACATCGCATAAGTCCTCAGTACATGCGTGGAGTGCGATAGACTTGACTTAAGGCTGCGCGCTTCACGGCGCTGCTGCACCAGCTCATCAATGGTATTGAGCTGCGCATTCTCTTGTAAAGCTCTGACTGCCTAGAGTTCCTTAACATGCACTGGGAAAACTTAAAATACGTAAGGACTATGGTTTATGTAGGTTTAATTAAGGCCCCAAAGCGACTCAGGTTATGAGGGACGCCGTAGTGGAGGGCTCCGGAAATTTTGACCACCTGGGGTCTTTTAACGTGCACTGACATCGCACAGCACACGGGCCTCTAGAATTTCGCCTCCATCGAAATTCGACCGCCGGCCCGGGATCGAACCCGCGTCTTTCGGGTCAGCAGCCGAGCGCCATAACCACTGAGCCACCGCGGCAGCAAAATAATTTGGAGGACGATTAAGCTTCGTCTTTAAGAGTGAGACGCGACAGCGTGTTGCAGCGTTGCCAAGGAGGTGCACGGAACGTCATCGCCCGTTCGGCGCGACGCGTGGCCAGATGGACAATTTAAGGAAATGACGCCTGTCTCACATATCTCGGTGGACACCCGAACCGGGCCGTAAGGGAAGGAAAATGAAATGAAAATTGGCTTTAAGGAAAAGAAATGACGCCTGTCTCACAAATCTCGCTGGACACCCGTACCGCGCCGTAAGGGAAGAAACATTGCAAGAAGGAGGAGGCGGAGGAGTGCGAGGAGGAGGATTTTTCGTGGACGGCCAACGCCGCCGACACCGCCTTTTCTGCGACACGAGCTCCTTAACGCTGTCGCTTTAATACGTTATGATGACTGTATTCAGCACACAGTAACATACATGTGCGCATGCTGGCTTTTGTTTTTAGGCTTCTTTCTCCGAACACAATCTATATCTTCGCATTCTTTGTATCGCCCAGCGAAAAAAATCGAGAAGGTACAGGCGTAATCTTTTGCGAATGCTTTGCGATTGGCCACTGAACTCTTTCGCAAAGGCTACGCAATACAGAAACACTGTATGTACTAGAAGAATAAAAGATCTAGCCGTAGTCAATGGTTCTAGCCTTCTCGATTGTAGAGAAAAAAAAGCTTTTGCGCGGCAAAAATAATAGTCAGGACTGTGGGGCGTGGAGCTCAGCACATAACGGTGTTGGATCTACAGATTCGATGCCTTCTTACTGTTTTGTTGTTTTTTGTTATTTTTCCTCGAGTGGTCCGTCGTCTGACGGGCGTGTTGGTCTCCTTTTCTCGCTTACGAGTCGCAGAGGTTGCGCGAACCTTTCTTACAAAAATCGACAGTCGGGAACGGTCGGAATACTCGAAAAGCGACAGTCGCAGGCCAGTAGCCCGCTGCTCAACCTTCCAGCCTTGCGATTGCGAGTCCCAAACCGCTGAACCAGCCAGCGAGACCCCGGAAGCGGCCAGCAATGCTTTCTACATCCGGTTGTGGTGCTTCACGTAATCGGAGCGTGGCAGTCGGAGCCGCGCAAGGCTCAGTTAGAGGTACCGAACATTGAATTTTACGCGCTTAATTTTTTTTCCGTCACAACTGAAAGCTTGCTGTCTAAGGTGCTCGATTCCGCGACTGTTTTGTTGGTTACGCTGGAGAAGATTTTTACCGAGAATTTTTAAATCAGTTCATGAGCCCTTTTTTATTATCCCGATGATGGCAACCATGATAAGCAAGCGCGATGGCGATTGGTTGGTTTTGGTTTTGAAGAAAGGAAATAACGCAGTAACTTCCTCACATATCTCGGCGGACACCTGCATCGCGCCGTAAGGGAAGGGATAAAGGATGGAGCGAAAGAAAAAAAGGAAGAGGTACCGTAGAGGAGGTACCCGCAATAATTTCGACCAACTGGGGATCTTTAATGTGCACTGACATCGCACAGCCCACGGGCGCCCTTTGCACGTCCGCAAAAGTGGTGTACCAAAAGAGATGCACCAAAAAAAAATCGCCTCCGCCACACAATAGTCAGATGATTACTAGTATAGAGAAGTGTTACAGTACCTAGAATATTCTAGGCACTATACTTTTGCTTCTGCTACCGCGGTCTCCCCAAAGCTCGCGGTGCAGTCGCTGGCGCCCTCTCTCGACTACCAAGGGAAAACAACGCGCTAATGGTGTAGCCTCCGAGACTATCACCTGGGCGCAGTGATTCTCGGGAGCCAATGGCGTTCAAAAAAGGCGGCAATTTGCATTATCCGACGCTTGCAGAGACGTGGTTGACTTTGAAACTTTCAAAGCTAAGACGCATTAACCTGCCAGCGCGGGAATTATCCATGAGCATCCGTGTAGCATGTTTGTTGCTGGTGTTAAATTGGTTAAAGGCGTGCATAGATCAGGGTGGGCAAACAATGATGGTTTGGTTTATGAGGCTTTAACGCTCCAAAGCGACTCAGGCTATGAGACACGCCGTAGTGAAGGGCTACAGAAATTTCGATCACCTGGGATTCTTTAACGTGCACTGACATCGTACAGTACACGGGCCTCTAGCATTTCGCCTCCATCGAAATTCGACCGCCGCGGCCGGATCGAACCCGCGTCTTTCGGGTCAGCAACCGAGCGCCATAACCACGCAGCCACCGCGGCGGCGCGGGAAAACAAAGAGTGCTCCATATATACGCAGCATAATGTTTGTTTAAACGAAACAAAAAAACACACAGACCACAAATCTTAACCTTTCCACGCTTAGCGTCAGGCATTCGTCCCACAGCGCGCATATACGCCACGTCGCCATGTAATCCTGTCATGTAATGTAATGTAACATACCCTGTCATGTAATGTTACATACCTTCAAGAGGCGACGCTACCAAACACCAGTTCCAGACGTTCCTGCAAGCTACACCTCCCCGGGCTCACTAATCGTGGTCTTCACCACTGAAATGCATGGAAAGTGCAATAGCGAAGATGTAGGGCGCAGGAAAGACGCCTGTTTGTCCCGCGCTGTATCTCTCCGCTATGTGACACCAACTAGCCGAAAGTGCCACTTTAGTGAAAAACTTTCATAAATAGTTTCCCTATTTACTAACGTGTCCGTGGTGGGATCGGACACTTTGTACACGGAACTTCCCGAAGCGTCCTCGCGTTCCCGCACCCCTGTATATATTTATTATTGCGTAAATAGTCTTTGTGTGCATCACCTCTCCGCCTATCCTTTCTTCCTGACCCCTCACCCCTTTCACAGTCCCCCTCGAAATTTTTCTGGGGGCTGTGCCCCCCCCCCCCTTCCTCCTTCCTGGCGATTGAGTGATGGCTTAAGGGGCAGCACGTCTTCTGTCGCACGGTTTTGGACAAGTCAACTAAAGAACTATAGTTACCTCAAAGTTGGGAGAATAGCGCAGAATTCCCGTGGGTACATATATTTCTCTCCCATCAACAAAGGAAAAAGACGGAAAAACAAAAAGTTTTAGATCGAGTTCCCCATTAAATGATCCCACTGGCAGCAGGATGTTCCCGAACGACTCCTCTTTCAAGTCTCTATGCGAAATCAAATGAATGGTCATTTGATACGCGCCAGTCTTTGAGTGAGCACTGAAATTCATTTTAGTAAAATACGCCAGCTTTCTCCAAGCTGTCACAGTCCCTGACATCAAGTTATCCCCTCCCATAAAAGCGTCATTCAAATCCCCGTGTTGGCGCTTCGTCATTGAAACCTTTCATCTTTGACTCCTGTTTCTGTCGTTTTGCATTAGAGTTTGGTAGTTCATTTGCAATTCTGAAAGGCGAAGAGCTTATATAATCCATGTTTAATTTTTGAATTGTTAGCTTATTTTAGAAATGTTTTGTATTTCCCAGGGTTTTTTACAAACGAATAGCTTGTTAGGAGTTTAAAGGTTTAAATTGTTGACTTGTTTAAAAAATGTTCGTTTTGCCCAGTGTCTTCTTCGACTTCGACTAAGGATGTCATGATCGTCTACGAAGAGGTTGCGTATTGTTCACTTTCTTTTGTTCATTCATTTATTGACGATCTTAAGAACCATCGGGTCATTCCTTCTAGCGCATTCGCTTGGCTAGAGACAAATAATACTGATGATTACATATACATGATGTTTTTTTGGAAGGTCCAAAATTTTTTAAACTGGGGTTTCGATGTAGAGAGAAGTTTTTGCTGAATTTTGGCTCACGTAAAAGAAGTGGTAGCGTTTTAGCGTAGTTCAACCGCGCAGACGTGCAAAGATGTGTTTAGCCTGGCTGGCTCATGGTTTTGCATTGCGGCGTCGTCGGCACGTCTGGCGACGATATTAGTTGAGCAGTGGTATTAGTTGATGAAGACGACGATGTGCAATGCACACAGTGAGAGTCTATATTAGTTCGATATTACTATTAGTTGAAGTCTTCTTCTTGAAGACTTCTACCGATGGTCTGGAATGCAACAGCATCATGCTGGTCAATGAGGTGGCTGACAGAAGACACAATTTCAGCCTCAGGAATCGTCACCAAATCCCCCAACAACTTACCTTGTCACACGACGAACACGAGGCGTGATCGGCTGCGGCGATTTGCATAATGTCCTCGTGCAGTGACCAGCGAGGCTGATCTCATCGCGCCGCCACGGTTTCGAATCCCAGTAAAGGCAATATTCATTTTATGCCTCTGCGATTAAGCCAAGGTCACACTCAAGGTCAAGCTTTACATAAAATCGGTGAGCAGGTTGGACCTCGTAAAGTAGAGCTGTCGTATTAAAAACTGGCGAATCATGTTAACTAGCAAAGTGATGAACTAATTTCAAATAGTTAAGTTGCTAACTATTACCAAGAGGCACCTGATTGCAATACATTTGTAGCCGGCCGTTAGTAATAGCAATATCAGTTTTTAGAATTTTGAAAAGGCGATTACCCTCACCGCTGTGGGTGAACTAATTCGGGCCCTATCTAGTGCCGTTAGAAAACAGCGCATCGATATTTATACACTAAACTTGCTGCGCATCTCTATTCGAAGAACAAAAATGGGCGGGAGACTCCGGACCAAGCTGGACACCATTGGGCGATGTCATATTTCGGGCGGCACTCGAGGCGGCCGCGTGGCGGCGACACTGTTCCTGAAATTTCTGAAAAAGCTCCTGACAGCGGGTAGCGCTCATTGCGGTGACGCCTTTAGGTACCTTTACAATACCGCGTACCGTCTCACCGTTACCGCTACTGGAGTACCGGGAGCCCGCGCGTCATCACTGCGCATGCGCCGATCGCCTAGAGGCCGCCAGAAGGCGACAGGTACCCGGCAGCTGCGCGCAAGCTTTCCACATCGGGACCAAAATCAGCGCATGCTTATTGCCAATGGGCGGGATTCCGGTAGTAAGGGCACGCTAACGGTAACACGGTTGGCTAAAGGTGTCTAACGTCTCTGCAGAAGAAACATGCTCGAACTAACTTCCGGTGCTTGCTGTTTCATGGATTGGAGACCACTAACTACAATCGCTAACAACTGCTAGCAAGTAAAGTCTTTTTTTGCTCAACTACGATGCTTCTTGCTTCTTTTAGTCCAAGAAGGCATGTTGGCGGGCCAGTTGGGGCATGAAGTTACAGACTGCTGGAATTCAGGTAGCAGCATCCCACCGCTGCCACCAGTTGTCGGGATTCAGGTAGCAGCATCCCACCGCTGCCACCATTTGTTGGGATTCAGGTAGCGCGACTGGGCCGGAGAAGGACAAGGATGATCGGAGGAAGAAAACTGGGGAAACTTTATACAAGGACTATTTACTATAATGTACAAGCACGGGCAACTGCGAGTGCTTCTCAGTAAAGAGAGCTTCTTAGCAGTCGGGAGTCTCTGGTATCTCTCAAGAGGAGGGCTCTCTTCTGGTACCAAACCAGCAGCTCCTTAAATACTCTTCGTATTCCCCAGATCCCTATAGCTGGGGGATACAGTTCGAAGAATGATGTCCAATCACACGATGGCACTAATGGTACCACCCACGGCAGGGTGGTCCTGATGTTCTGCTCGCAGCTCGTTCGAGGGAAAGGAAACAAGACCCGGTCATGTTGTCGTCCACGCGGCCTCCAGATGGGCGCGCACGTGTGTCCGGACCGCGCCCATGTGGACCCGGAAGGCACCTGCGTGACACAGGAATGCAGGCTGTCTCCCTGCAGGGTTCGAAAGATCTACTGATGACCGGAACGCGGAACCTCTGTCGAAGGTGCGGAACTCGGGCAATTGTTCAACCCCAGCGTGACTGAAGAGGGCAACACTGATCCTGTACTTCGTCGATTGATTACCGGAACGAATACGTGGGGACGCTATGATCGTCGCTGCTTCCGGCATTCCTGTTCGAACACGTGGGGACGCATTATCGTCGCTGCTTCCGGCATTCCTGCCGCCACGTCTCCCCTAGAGGGCTCACCAACCCTCGCGGTGGTCCTCAGGGAATCCTTACCATGTCCACATTCGCCGAACTCAACAGCAGGAAGGAAGCGAGAGCACAACAGCACCCCCGCCGCCAGATATTGCGCCCGGAATATGAACTGCTCGCACGTAGCTCGCCTGACTGGGCGTGCCAGGAACCAGATGCTCTCTGGGAGTCTTCGGATGACCTTCAGTGCCGAAGCTCGGCATCGCTTCCCCTCGTCAGATGGCCGTTTTGGGAAATTCTCTGCAATGCTAGCCAAAAGGGATCACAGACGCCAAACCACACCCGACAAAAGCAAGTGCCCTCAGAAACCACTCATCCCGCCAGATCAAAACTCAGGGCCAAAACTGCACTTAGCAAAAAACTTCAACCAAAATTTGAAGAGATCAAATGTTTTGCCTGAATGAACACATGGTGTCTCCCGACGAGGAGTTTAGACAGGGCACCTGTCCAAGGCGTGTGCTCCCGTTCGAGGTGCACTTGGAAGGAAAAATATTCGCTAAATGTAATCAGGTCGGTGCTTACAGGGCACGCGGTACGAGAATAGGTGACTGGATTTGGCCGACGTGGCGTTCAATTTTGTCCGCCCCAATACCTCAGAGTCAAGGCACGTTACACCACTCGCTCTTACTTATCCTTGGCCGAAGGAACGAAAACGTACTCCTAGGTATGTTACCTGATTATGAACAACATTACTGCAAAGAAAGTGGGAGATATACGCTCTCCATTAGGAAGAGAATATCGAAATAAATCTCCAAGACAAAAAATTTGGAGGACATCCTCTTTTGGTAAAATCTTTACCAGCTAAAAGGCTCGGCTTAGACCGTCGGCATTTGTGTGGAGCTTGCCTTTCTTGTAGCGAACCTCGAAGCTGTGGTGCTGGAGTGCCAGGCTCCACCTCAGTAGACGACCATTTTTGGGCGACATATTGTGCAGCCAAGTCAAATGGCAATGGTCCGTTTCTACTGTGAAACGGGACCCGGAGACGTAGCATGCCAGCTTGTCTATAGCCCAAACGAGGCATGCGCATTCTTTTTCAGACGTGCTATACGCCTCTTCCCGCGTGCTGAGCTTGCGGCTCAAGTAAAGGACAGGCCGTGTGTGCCTGCCATCGCTTTCCTGGCAAAGAATAGCGCCTAACCCGCGGTCGCTGGCATCACATTGTATGATAAAGGGCTTTCGAGAAATCTGGCGCTCCCAGTATTGGGCGCTCGCTTA
>JARKHS020012860.1:0-57500 GCA_030143305.2 Amblyomma americanum
CTGGAAGCATTGTGCGCTTTGCTCATTTGTCGCCAGGAGAGGAGCAGAGAGGAGTACACACAGAAGTACCAAGCAAGCGCAGCTTCGCTACACACGGTAACGGCGCAAGGATTAGAACCCCTGTCACGTCTTTAGCCGCGTCATTTCTCCTGAGATTGCGACGACCGACTGGGCTCCTTCCTGCTGTCTACGGCAAACCACTTTTGCTGTACTGCTGTGCTGTGGCATCCCGCTAGATCCAAAGCTGAAGTCAATGAGAAAAATAATAATAAAAGGATGACGTGAATCAGAGGTTTCGTTTTGGCTCATTCGTCGACGAAAAGCCGATTCTTTGTTGAGTCTTTGCTTTCCTTGTTTTCATTTAATCTCTGTTAGGTTTACAAAAGGATGTTACAATGCCTGGAGATAATTTTGTGCTCAACACGTTTCTATGGTTTGTGTATCGAGCTGTAAATTGCTTACTAGGTCATGTAGTCGAAGAACGTTGCATTCAAGCGAAAGTTTCAAATGTCCTTTCTTTGTTATACCTTGAGCTTGGCGCATGGTGGCCTTAGTTGCCTATCTACCATAAAGCCACACAACAACGCAGCGAATGTCTTTTTGCAAGGAATGTACATCTCTTCAGTATACAGGCCCCTCAAAACGCGATGCAATTCCACAGCATTGAAATTCTTCCGGAATGCCGTAGTAGAAGAATGGTGCCGCCTGTTCAGCGTTAATAACCTTACAGCCCTAGCCTCTTATGGCTCTTGTCCTCTGGCTGTTTCTCAGCGGATATCTGAATAGTAGATGCTTCGCGTCCGACCAAGAGCTAACCACTGCACTGCTATGCAGGTGCCGTCAACAGCTGCCTTTTTTTTTTCTTTTCCTTCCGCTTTACTGCCACAAGCAAGCGTGTACATAACATGAGAATACAGACCCTACGAAAACAGTGAAAGACATCGGTGGCAAGAGTGTGTGGTGACAAACAAACAAAAATGGCGCACTCCCGGGAAAGATGATCTTCTGAAATTCGATTCCAATGTAATAGCTTTCAGTTCTATCTTTTAATAAAGATTAAGAGCCCAGAGGCTAACCATACTTCGCGCGTTGTTTAATCAGAGGAGTAGGCAGTGACGTTAGGAAATTTCCGCACATTTCTTTGAGACTCCTGTCTTGTTTAATGAAACGCGCTTACCTGCGCCAACTACTGGAAGCGCCGTAAGATACGAAGAGAATAGTAGCGCTGCGGGGACTGAATTTTATGAAGCCACGATTTGCCATGCTAGGTACCTTTCCAAGGAAGACAAACGACAGAAAGGTGAAATGAATGTTCACAACGGAAAGTTTTCATCATGGAGAACTTTGAGGTTCAGTTTCATCCAAAACACCAAAAAGCAAAGTACAAGCCGCAGCCCAGAAATGTGCCAGAATATACATCGCCTGGCGGCTCGCATTCCGCAAGCCATGCGAATTGAATGGGTCCCACGTGACCTACTCAATTCACAAAGATCTACAGATTCTGCAACCCGCTTTCAGACCCTACCCACATCAATGCCTCAATTCCTCAGTATGGATGATGCTACCCTCCTTCTCACAAGAAAGGAACACCTCCAGCGCCGCACACGTACTCTCGTCCCTCCGTGTGCGATAACCCTCCCCCGCGGTCTTACCCGTGCAGAGGAGGTTGTGCTCCGGAGGATCCAGGTCGGAGTTGCCCTCACTGCTGCCGTAACTCGGACGTGGCCTCAATTTCGCCACTTAAATCCCCGCCTAGGATGTCCTGTCTGCAACTCACAAGACACTGAGGCTGCATTCGCCACTAGTTGTGGGATTGCCCGGCACTGGAGCCAACTAGAATTCGCTACCTGGCAGCAGCGGGTCTTCACCCAGACAACCCGTCCTCATATACTGATTGGACGCAGGGGTCACATCACCGCTCCCTCCTCGCCTTCATTAGATCAGCACATCTTTCCTGCTTTATTTAACACCCAACCACTATTTTCTTTTCTTTCTTTTCTCTTTTCTTCCAAACTCCCCATATGCCCAGAGGCAATAAACAACGCTATCAAAAAAAAGTGATGATACACAAAAATGGATGGTTGTTTGCAATTCATTTCATTTTTCTGTGCCTCATACCTTGAAAGACCTATGCCCGTAGAAATTGCAATAGGAATATACTGAAAGGTTCGTAATGATTAGCGACTTTCCTGAAGCAGCTGAACAGCAAATAATTTGAGCTTTATTTTTCAGACAGACTTGCGATATAAGAACTTAAAATTTCCTAAATGTTTGCCCTCTCGGGCTCAACGTGCGAAACGCAGAAAATATGCCACCTTGATGCTGGCTGACATAAGCAAATGCTTGATCTGTACAGTATAGTCTAAGGCCTACAGACTTAACAGCAATCTGGGCTACCACAGCCTGTATACATTCAGGGAAAAAATTCTTGCGGCATATAAAATCGGTACCTACCTAAACATGAGCTTTTTTATAGCATAGGACACTTTCACGTGCACTTGAGAGATATTAACAAATTCTCTATGGACGGCTTGCGCAACTTAAAGATAGACAATGTTCGAGAGGGCGGGATTCGGGGAGGTATGGAACTTGCCCAAAATAGTGTAAAAATTGGAGGGGTCACTGAAGCTCCGCCTCAAAGGAATGGAAGAAAAATGAGAGGTGTAACGTTAAGACACCGGAAGCGAGCTGAGTAGGCGAGGGAACAAACGCAGGTAAAATACATCCTAGTCAAAATAAAGAGGAACAAATTTGCTTGGGCAGGGCATGTGATGCAAAAGCAAGATAACTTTTGGTTATTAAGGGTAACGGAGTGGATTCCAAGAGAAGGCAAGCGTGTCATAGGGTGGCAGAAAGTTAGGTGGGCGTGTGAGATTAAGAAGTTTGCGTGGATACGGTGGTCGCAGCTGGAAAAGGACAGGATAAACTGGAGAGGCATGGGAGAGGCTGTTGCCCTGCAGTGCGCGCAGTCGGGCTGATGATGATGATGGTGAATGGTATGACGCGATAGAAGCATATATGCAGAAGGTCATGCTGTACTTCCCATTAATAGATCCCTGGGAGTCCTCATACCCCTCCTGGTGCAATGGTGCAGCGGTTAAGCGATGTTCCACTGCCCAGCGATGGCAGGTGCTCTCAGCAGTGGGCCTTGTGCGCCCCAGGTTGCTCTTCGCGAGTTACCAATCATTAATTTGGCTGCTACCTGCCACGGTCGGCAGTTTGCTCACAATCCGGTGGGCAGGTTGTGGTGACGCCGCAAGGTGCCTTGACCAAGGTGGCCCGCCTGCCTAGTAGGTTGCTGCTTGGGGAGCACCTGCCAGAGCCTTGCCAGCGATTTTTCGCTTACAACGTCGATGCCGACGCCGACAACGCCAACGCTGTATTTTCTTGTGAACGGGGCCTTTAATGTTATCGCGTCAAAGGGCATAAAATTTTAAATGCGGCTTTTCTTGAACATTCAAGAAGGATCCTAAATTGCGAATGCGTTAGTTATAATCACACTAAATATGTGGGGTTTAAAATGCGTCTCAGGTTAGGTGACGTGAAAGGTGGGTCCGTCGCTATGTAGTGAGATCAGCGGAGGTTCGGTAGTGACATGCGAAGGTAGTGGGTTTCGATCCAGCCGGTAGCTTGTATTTGTCGTTTCTTCTACCTGGCATTGAATTATCTGCCAGCTAAAAATGTTTACACTACTCCTTTGGATTGTTCAGGTTCAAAAACTACATAACAAAAAAACATGCCCGTATGCCTATCTTAGTTTCAATGCATGTTGGTTTCCTTTCTAAGGGAGCGCTTGTACCCCTTGGTACTTTACTTGAAACGTAATATTCCTGTGAAGGTTCGTTGTGTAAAAATATTTAGTGTCCTCTATTTACCGCCATAGCCACATTACGGATTGATTTCTGCATGTATTGAGTAATCGTTTTTATGTCCGTAGGATGCGACCAGATCGCTATGGAAAGACAGTTATGCATGGTGTTAGCTTATATCTTAGATTATACTCGTTGCGCTGTAGACGTGCCGTGCGAAAAATTCTCCAACAGATTAAAACGTCGACAAGGAACAACGGGTATTTTTATTTCATATAGCGCATTGCAGCTGTTGCCGCCGCTGGGTTGTTTTTTTGCTCCTTGTAGGTCCAAGTTCCCACAATAAAAATATGGCTGGGACTGTAGTCAAAGTCACGACACAATAAGGATGCGGGCAAGTCTTTCTGAGCCGCCCTCTGGACAATGTCACCACAGGTGACACACTGTCCAGACAGCCCTTTCCCCGATCCTCGCGTTTCGTTGTCTTCAGGTCTACCTGGTTGGCTTAACCTTTGGTGAGCAGTTTGACTCAACTCAAACGCCAGAGGCTTTGCTAGAGGCACACACGACCTCTTCAGTAGTGAGCTTGGTATCAGCTATTCCTGCTAATGCACTGCGCATGAGCTGCACATTAGAAATTATTTCATTACAAAGTCCGTATGATGCAAAACGTTCTCGCAAGCGTTTATGCCTTCTGTATGTTCCGTTCTGGTTCTCACGTGCTTCCTTGAATTTCCATCATAATTTCAGCATAATATGCATGACCTCAAACAGAGCCTACATCAGTTTTGACTTTCCCATGTCTGCTGCCACCCAGTAGTATGCGGTATAAGAGTGATTCATATTCAATGTGAAAACCCATGTGAGTGCTACAGAAAGCTTGAAGAATTATGAGAACTGTTGTGCGGAACGTTTAAAAGATATCTTCGTATCGACTCATTCCTTTCTGGAAAAGCTGGAAAAGTGACAATGTACTTTCGGTTTATCCCCCTTTTTTTCAATTTTGATGCACTTTTAGTGAACACTCGGAGGAAATGGAAAGCCTGGGACGCAGCATAAAAGAAAACTAAAGATATTACCTACCGCGTTGGCTATTTTTACAGCTTTGCCTCAGTTTGTGGTGACACCTAAAATGGTTTTATCTATAACTGTAGCCGTACTTATCAATCATTATCACTTTCGATATCACAGCTATAAATGTCACTTATTGAGACTACATGTTGTTTTCTATCGCTAAACAGTAGGCATTCTCTCTGCATTCTTCACCCGGAAAACCTAAATATCTTATTACAAGAGAGAACGAAGCTACATACTCTGAGTGTACAGCCGTTTATTGTAAGCACAACATTGACCCGTAACTTAAACGCCCATTATAAAGCACGAATCACAAAACACCGAATTGCTTTTAAAGTGCAGCAAGAAGCGGAATATCAAGATCGTAGACATCGAAAATAGTTTATGGAAACAAGCAGCGCGTAAGAGATTTCGGTGAAAGCGGCACGTTGTTTCCACTTGCAAAATGAAAAGAAATGATGGCAAGCGGCTTTCAAATTTTATGCACACCGTTTTTCATAATTTAAATCTCCACGCTTATTGTTATTAATTTGTGTGTGTGCAGCAACGAACGACTTCCAAACCGTTCTCGGCGATAGCTCAAAAAGGGTATAACAGATGAAGAAAATTGGGAAGTTCAGAACCTAGGCGTCATAATTTATACTATCTTCATTCAATGGCTTTGGACACAGTTTCAGCGGACACCAAAAGAGGTTCATTGCGTGCTTTATAAACGACTGGTTGCATTCCAAAGATTGTGCTCTAAAAAAAATCTGAAATAGACAGTAATGAAGCGGTTAGTTGACATTAAGTTCAATAGTGAAATAGGCAAAACCTGAAGCAATAAAGAACAGCTCTAGCGAAAAGCAGTATGTCCGAGATGAAGTGTCTGAATTCGAGACGACGATTTCAATTTCATCGAAGTGGGTTCATGCCTGGAAGAGTATTATTAGAGATGATGCAATGAGACAGCGAAGCAAAAGTGCAATATCGCGTCAGGTATTCAAGAGAGCGTACGTGTGTCATTAAAAGGAGCCGAAGCAGATATAGCTAGACGAAATTACGTCTTTTCTTAAGCGCAGTTCGAGCAGCAGGCCTCGTCTTTCCTTCTAATTGGAATACGTTTAGCAAGGGCGTCATAATACGATCAGAGATAAAATATTGTAGACAGCGCTTTCCACTACTGTAGGAACGAGCAGTTTCATATTGGGTAAGTGAAAATGCAATGTTTTCTTATAATCTTCGTCTTCAACGTTTTCCTAAGCTCGGTGTCATTCTCTGCTGATTGCGGTTGGCTTAAAACGAGCCTTGTTAAGTAACGGCTGGCTTTTCACTTATGTTACTTTATACTTAAGCCACTAAAGCAAAAGTGTAAGCATAATAACGCTGTGTTCGTAGCTTTTATAAATCTTATATTGCCGGAGTATTACGGCTTAGGAGCGGCTGTAATATTGATGACGGCTGATGTATGGCACCTTGCGAATATTCCTCATGTCGGTTCCCTTTATTCTTCTTTGCAGTTTCGCACCAAGCGTAATAAACACTAGAGAAAACACTCGTGTTGGTCACATTTTCAGCATATTAAACGCGTCCAATAATAGTCTATAAGTCGTAACATAGAATGACTCTCTTTATGAACACAACTTTTGATATATCTGGTTGTAAGAGAGAATTGTGAGCAGGAATACTCAGCTGAATGCAGTAACTCAGCGTATCCGGGTAAAGTGAATTCTTTTTTGGGAAGGTTCACAAGCAGATAATTATTAAAGGACGTAATGTTTCACTCATGAACCCCTTAACGTTTTACATGCTGCACTATGAAGCAGTACGTCAAATACAAAAATTCCTATTGAGACTTCGCATATGCTTGCATGTTTCTGTCCATGATCTATTTTTGATAATATTGTCCTTTCCAATATGCAGAATACTAATATCGTCTTGAAACAGCTTTTATTATCTGCCGTGCAAATTTATTTTTCTTCCTATAGGGAGACAATCGGATAGCTGTCTACAAAGTGCTCGTAGATTTTAGAGCAAATTATAGCGAAGACCACAGCGCTTTAATAAATATTTCTTTCACCATGCATGCTTTATCGCATTCAGCTTTCCAGAAGCCGTGGTTGGCAGGAAAACATTACCTGAGCCAAAATATTTAATTTGGAAAGAGAGGGATCATTGAGGACACCCTGTATGCACTACGCCTCTCGCTTCAGGCAATTTTTGCCGTCATCGAATGCGACGCGTGGTCGTGGAGACGCCCCAAATTATTCGAAATGCCTCCAGTACGCCACACGTAGCCGGAAATTGAGATCCCGAAGAGGTGAGGCGAGTCCAATATGCCCGGAATGAGCTTGGAATGCTGCCCATGAGCCCGAAGCCCGATACCATCCGCAGATCTGTGCCCAAACAATTTACAGACAGAATGGGACAGCGTTTGCGCCATCCGGCGTAATGCGGGAAACTCTGAGAGAGGATTCGTATCGTCTGTGTTCGAATTTACTTACCACCAAACGCCAATGTGCGAAAAAGTAACGTTTGACCAAAGCTCACTCCTTATGAAAGAGACACAAGCTTTAGTTCTCCATTTTCCTTTCACGAAAGTACCACCTGATTCTCCTGGCTTTGTCCTGAATTCGAATTCCTTTTGTTCTGTGGAAGGGCTTCGAAAACACTTGGTTGTGACAAGGGACAAAATATGTCCGTTTACTAGTAATACTTAGAAGTCTAAATAAGTGGATAGTAGATATTATAGTGGCATGGTTTCGACGATTTCCACAAGCAATATGCAGTATGCGAAACCAAAAATTTTGAAGGCAGGTGTATTTTCGATATGAATAAAAAATTGAATTTCATTCTTCCGTTTTTGGAACATTGGTGAGTAAAGTGTCAGTTCCATTCGTTCCAAAGTTTAACTATACACTCCGTTATTTTTACCCCAAAACAGACAAATAAGAAGTCCGAATGAGTCGAACCAATCTCCCTGCATGAGCATAAATCCTAGTCGCTTTTTTTCCCCATTAGAGTGTCAAGGCAACCCGATCCGTTTTTTTTCCTTTCTCCCCTGCAGTGACTGTTTCCTAAAAGGCGACAGTGGTAGATGACATCTATCTATACTTTTGATTTTTGTAATCATAGTAGCAAAAAATACAGCTTTGCTTCGATATCTTAGATATGTACGCTCACGTTAGCTCGTAAAGACGAAAGAAGCGAAACAAGATATAGCTTGTTCGCATGCGCTCCTATTCCTAAGTTCCACACAATGATTTGTGGAGCACATGAAATTGTAAACAATGCCTGGCTGATGTACACAACGGAGTCCTGGACTCTGGACCACACCCACGAGGACCAGTGCCGCAGTCACAATTCCTGGCAATGAAATAAAAGTTTTTCATCGCCAACACATGAAAAAATCAAATGTACAGCGCACTTTTCATTACCGCGTAAAGACTGCAGGCCAGCCAAATGTCCCCGGCGTGAATATGCATTTGTATTTTGCGCAAACAATGCGAAGTGGGTTCATTTGTGGTGTCCCGGTTGTCATAGGGACTTCAGTTTTCTGGGCAAGCCTTCCTTGTAAAGTAATTTTAAGGCAACAATCCAGAGAAGCAGCGGTTCATCGATCCTTTTCAGACACTGCCGGAAGAATCGCTCGCTTTCCTATTAGCGTGCGGGTTTCAATGTGAAAATAAAAGTTTTCTTCCTGCATATTCTTGTGCAAATAAAGATGTTTTTATCTCATCTAAATTCCCAGTTTCGTTTAATACAAATCGTGGAGTCGAGTTACTGACTAAGAGTCTGCTTGAAACAATACGACAGTAGAATATTTCTAGGCGCGTGTAATAAGCCGGACACATTCGTTACAACCGGGCTCCGATGCATTGCGGTTGGACAGAAAATTTGTGTAGACTGACTTGAATCTCCTTTTCTTTAGCGGCGGCTGCTGCTAGTCAGCTTCAGCCTTGAGGAAGTATAGAAGAAGCATCGTGGTATAGCGGCACTATATCTTCTCGTATCCGTGGCGCACAGCTGTCAAGTTATGATGGTCAGCAGCAGCCAACTAGCGCACTCTATAAACAGTGACACTTGGCAAGGTTTTCTTCTGGGTGCCTGCGCTCAGGGGCAGATTCTACTCCTACAGAAACACTACTTTCTTTCTTCCTTTCTTTCTTTCATTCTTTCTTTCTCTCTTTTTCTTTCTTTCTTCCTTTCTTCCTTTCTTTCTTTCTTTCTTCCTTCCTTTCCTTCTTTCTTTCTTTCTTTCTTTCTTTATTTATTTATTTATTTTTCCTTCTTTCTTTCTTTTTTCTTTCTCTCTTTCTTCTCTGCTCACTTTCTTTCTTTCTTTCTTTCCTTCTCTGTTTCTTTCTTTCTTCCTTTCTTTCTTTCTTTCCTGCTTTCCTTCTTTGTTTCTTTCTTTTTCTTTGATTTCCTCTTTTCCTTCCTTCCTTTCTTTTCCTATTTCTTTTCCTCTTTCTTCCTAACTTTCTTCTCTCTTAATTTATATCCTTCTTTCCTTCTTTGTGTGTTTCTCTTTATCATTTATCTTTCTCGCTATCTTTTTTCTCCTGCTTTCATTCCTTCTGTTATTCTTTCTTTATTTTACGGTTATTTTCTTCCAGACGACATTTACCCTGTCATAAGGTGGGAACGGTCGCGAGTGCCAATTTTTACGTGAGGGTCAGGAGGACACACAGAGGCAGACAGTAATTTTTGCTCGCACCCTGCTACTACGCCACGCAGCAATTGGCTTTCAGTGTTTTTTTTCTTTCTCTATATTTCTCTTGCGGCTGCAATTGCTGCGACTAAGCTTACTTCCCATTGTCGTTTCTCGCTTTAGTCGCCATACCGTATCACTTAGTGTCGCACAGTACAAGCGGTTGCTTCTTTCAGCCCATTCAATATGCGTCAACAGTGTGTGATTACGCAACATCCATATGCTCGAGCCCTATACATAGCATATCGCGCACCCTACGGAGACAACCGACAATCAGTCAGTAGAGATGTCATTTTTTACCACGATAGCGTTAACCTTTTACTAGTCATTGTTCCAAAATTGGAACATATGAAACTCAAGTTTTTATTTTCCTTCCAAATCCACTCATGTTCAGGATTTTTCTTTCCGCATACTATATGGTGAATGTGCAAATCATTGTAACTATAATATTTATTTTCAACTTTTTTAAATGTTTTCAACGATTACTCACAAATGGACATAATTTGCACCTTGTCGCCACCCATTGTTTGTGAAGCTCTTTCGCTGGGAAAAAAAGTTCATTAATTGAACAAAACATAAAAAAAGATTACAAACCGTTGGCGATTACGTGAAATAAAAATAAAGAACTAAAACCTGTGCGTCTTTCAGGGGCAGCGCGTTTCAATTGAAGATTGGTTGTCAGGAAATGAAAGGCGCGGTAACTCTCTTACTTCTCAGTGGACGTATCAACCACCCAAAAAGGGAAGTGGTGAAGGTGAGAGTGAAAGAAGAATGAGAGAAAAAGGAGAATTGGAGGTCTCCGGAATAATTTTGGCCACGTGGGAATCTTTAGCGTGCAATGACAATGCACAGCACACGGGCACCTTTAGCGCCTTTAGCCGGAGTTACCGGCTTCGAAACCGGTAACTCCGGCTCAGTAGCCGAGCCCCTAACCACTCAGCCAACGCGGCGGGTTTTCTGCAAATGGTCTTTTTTTGGAACATTGCAGTTTGGCCGGAGCAAAATGTAAAGACAGGCGATACCCTTACCTCAGTGTCCCGTATAACGCAGAGCAGCGTAGGCACTGTCTCATTCTGTTTAAGAAATGTATGGACAGAAATCTGGAGTTGTTATCGGCCAGCGCGTTTGCGGGAAACGTGCTAAGCGCGCATGCTACGTGTTTTCGACCCGCCGCATGTCTTCCGGCCCTTACATCACGGCTACGTGTTGTGCCTAAGAGGCTTTTGAAAGCGTTTGGAGCGTCTCAAGACCATGCGTCCCACCCAATGACAGAAAATATGCCTGAATCAAAATCCAAAAGGGGGAGGGGGGCATGTAGGATGCAGTCACGCACGCCCCTTCCCCTCAAGCACACACTCCACCTGAGCAAGACGAAAGCAGCGACAGTCGCATGCAGATGGTCGTGTGCCATTTACGAAAAAAAAACCATGCATCAGTCCTCGTGAGACGTTCGTATCATGCCTAAGCTGTAAAAGCCAATCCTCAAGTGCCTTCTTGCCTTAGCACGTCTTCTAAACCGGTGAATGAGATACAGCTCGCACAGTGAAAGAGCACATTACTCGAGCGCAGTGGTTTTCTCCAAAACTTGCTCTCTATAATTTGCGTACACATTGTCACATTGCAGGCATCTATAAAGTTGTCTTCTGATAGCAAAAGCAACAAATTCCCACTGCACACACCAAACAAGCTGTTTGAGACATTAGCAATTTTTATATGGTAAGCGCGAATTTTCCAAAAGTGAAACGTGGGAAAAAACGTGGTTACTAATTGTGAATTCTTTAATATTTTTTCCCACGCTTACTGTAAAAAGCATTTGTGAATTGTCATTGGGAATTTTGTCTGAAACATTCCTTCATAGCGAGCTGCTTAAATCGTTAAGGATCCCGTTCTGCAAAAAATCGGCTTTTGTGATCGTCAACGGCGGCAGCGCAAGCGAAATATTCTCAACCTAGGTGGCTCACCCAGACGGCCCACTTGGGTAACGTGGCCTTGTGACGCCAACACACCTGCCTACTGAACTGTGGGCAAACTACACACCGCGGACGATGCCAGTTCAATGAGGCACGCAGCCAAAAATTTTTTTGGGAGAGCCCCAAGGCAGTTATATAGGGCGAAACCCGAGGGGGGGGGGGGGACGGATTCCCTCGCCCGATACGTGCCTGAGTTCAATTAACCATCGGTCGCAAGAGGTTGCTCGGGAAGAACAACCTTGGTGTCACATGCCCCACAGGTGACAGCCCCTGCTATCTTATTTAAATCGCTTAACCGCCGCACCACTGCGCCAGGAGTGGTATGAGGGCTCCCACTGATCTATGAGCGTAAAGTATAGATTGATCCTTTCAGCATATGTGGCCATTAACCTTATCGCGAAATGTCTCCACCATTCTTTTTTAATTGTCCTCTATCACTCGGACTTCAACTGGGAAATTGAAATTACACATTTCTGTCTTTCTCTCTTCTTGTTCCTTTTTCTTGTTTGCTGTTTTAAGTCTTGAGAAAACTGGGATTAACGCCTTCAGCAGCTCACTTGAATCCTTCCAACAAATATGCTTTTTCTTCTCTGATAACGTAGGTGACAAAAAACAACTCCATCAGACGCATAAGGATCAGAAGGGACTTTCTTTGCAGAGTGTCTTCAGTGCAGCAATTTATTCGCTAATTTGGAAGGCGCATTAGCTTGACGTCCAGAAATACCTAATGACGGTCGCAAAACACGCAATCGCTATAATAACAAGGAATATCTAGGCCTAAACAATCTACTTCAACCACACTTTTGCCTTCCTTGCAAGGCAAGACTATTAGTGCCGTTCCGAAGAAACATGAATTATTTACGTAGACGTTTCTGGCAAGCACCGATATTAGTAGAAAATATTGCGCGAAAGATCGTGAACGCTGTAAAACATGCTGATCGGAGTAGCGATCTAAGGCAGTGGCAAGATTTTCTGCAGGATTTTTCTTTGCGAGTGATTGCTTCCTCATTAGCGGTGTCTTCGCTTCGAGTTTCAAAGAACAGAGGTTCAGAAAGAGGAGGCGAGCACACATGTTTAGTGTAATTTCTTCTTTATTAGCTCAGTTTACTCGCGGAACGTCTAGCGTAAGGTAGTTTAAACAAAAATGTTATATTGCCATTTTCAGGACATTATACATGCCGGAAGCTCGCAATCTATGCGAAGCCTTTCGAGGCAGCTTTTACTGACAAAATAGCCGAATGTAGCCATGAACTGGCACACTTCTCCGAGTGTTGAGCGCAGAAAATACAGCTCTTTGCTTGCGATCTATCAAACAATCAACGTGGTATCTGAAAAAACGAACGCGAGGTGAAAGCTTCCACAGCATTCATTCTCTCACGCGCTCAGCAGCCAACCACACACCACTTGGTCGTAGCTTCCAGTGAACTGAAAGACTCAAGAGGTGAAGTAAAGTGGCTAATTTTTTGGGACAGAAAAGGCCACAATTGCAGAGAGCATGAAAATTAATTTTAGATATATAAATTTTCTTTTCTCCTTCACGAGAGCAATTTACGCGCAAAACATGGCAGTGACATGATCTTATTTCCAACCATTTCAAAAAGGCTGTTAGGGAATGAACAAAGAACGATTCCAAAGATATAGTCGGACGAGCCACGCGGCTCTTGAATGATTAATCTGACCTGACAATAGTTTACCCCGAATTGCCGCCATCTACCCAAGAAACATAATATATTATCACACACAGTCGCCTGAGCAATGGGCCGTGCAAAAATTATTCCACGGAGGGCACTTTGGAAGCGCCCCGTAAAAACATTAATCTTTGTAAAAACGTCGGAAGCATACCGCGCAATGGCCATAGTAAAATGTGAAATGGAAACGATGTTTTTTTTATTTTTCATTCCTGTAAAAATGCCCCGGAGCGGTGCGTTTTATGAAACTTTATAAAAAGAGGAAATGAGCGGTTGATATCTGCGAACAGCTTTTTTAAACCGTCTAAAGTAAGTTTAAAGTGAAAGAAATGCAGTGCCATGAATGATACCTTCCTTCTTCACAGCTGAAAGACATGAATGTACATTTTGTAATAAAATGAAGTCCGACATCTTTTACTTTGCCAAACACAGTGCCAAACAAAATATTCACAATTATAAAATCTTTTTCTCCTCTTATTTCCCAGGAAGCTTACGATACAGGTCACTCGACGCCACAGGGCATTTAAAACCGATTGTAAGCATCTTTCAATGAGGCGGCAACGACAATGGCGACAGGTCGGGCATGTAATGGAGGCATTTTCTGGATTGATGGATCAGAGTGCGCCTCACAGCGAGGGCGCTGTTGAAGAGTCAGGCTTTGACACTGGTAAGGAGGTGCGCCAGAGTATTATCCACAACGGCGTCTGTATATAAGAGCTAACAAGCTATAATTAGCGTGAACTCCGCCTACACTCAACTCGGAGGCGAGAAGCAACCGAACTTGTGGAAGAATATTTTGGCCTTTTTCGGAGTTTAAGTACTTGTTTTGTAGTGGGAGCTACACTTGGCCACCAGTCGAGCATTTCGCGGTACAGGCGAGACGCCAGTTGTGCACCGCGCGCTTCGTCGTTTCCCTCCCTCCTTTATCCTTTCCTTTACGGCACGGTTCGGGTGTCCACCGAGATATGTGAGACGGTTACTGTGTTTTGTGCGCTCGCAGCGCCGTCTGGCATGACGTCACAATGCGCGGCTCGCTGCCGCCGCCGCTTGGTATGACGTCACACCGCGTTCACCACCCGAACCGCGCGTCATCGCATGCGCAGCATTGCGTATAAAAGGCGGAGATGTAATCGGCGGCTATATCGCAACGCTTGATATGGATGCACAGGAGAGTCCAGCCGCCGCTAAACGCCGGTATAGACAAGAGAACCATAACTCTTCCGATCCTGAGGTTGTCGCCTGGCAGTTGGCTACTCAACAAACAGAGAATGAGCGTCAGAAGACGAAGAGAGCAGCGGAGACGCCCGAACAGAGAGAGGAACGACTTGCGAAACGGAGATGCCAGACTGCTGAGCGTAACAGACGGCGCGTAGCCGCCGAGATGGAGCCTATGGAAGGCGTCAGTCAAAGGCGACCAACCGAAGAGGATGGGAAGGCCCGTCGTGTGAGTGATCACACCATTCGAGTTTCCGAAAGTGCATCTGTGACCCGGACATTTCAAACGGACATACAGTGCCAACAACAAACATACAGTGCCAACAACAAACGTACCTCCCGCTACGTATATCCTGGCATAGCGGAGCTAAGCCACTGCCAATTTGTTTTGTTTTGTTTTAGGGAACCTTAGATCATTTTAGTACAAGTTTTGCTATAAGCAACAAGGTAGTTAAACGGATAACGTATTTTTTTCTAACACCGTGTCGACTAGTATATTTTGCAGTTTAGAAATTTCAGCACGATAACCCTAATATTTGAAACATAGAAATGTGAACCTATTATTATTTCACTCCGACGCTTGCTATTTTGGCTGCTACGAAAATGATGCACAGAAGAAAAGAATTTTGTACAAAAAAAATCAAATGCGTCTAAATGCAAAATTGCCCAATCTATTGGAAGATTCCTCGTAACTTCTATGAGGCAAAGAATACGTTCACTTTAATACTTTTTTCGCAGAACATATGGAATGCATTTTCCAACACGTGCTCCCTCCCCTGCATTTACCAATAATTGATAAGGGCTTCTATTTTAAGAATGCTTGAATTGAACCTTAGCAAGAATGATAAATAGTTATTGCATGCAAGTGCGAAATGAAGCTTGCACTAGAATCAGCTCTACAGTTTCTTCATACTGCGCATTACAACATGCCTCACAAGTCTTGTAATTTGAAAAAAAACACACTTCAAACGTAGTCACATGCTTCTCAACATGTTTCTCACGGGCAATATTTTTATCGTTGACTCCAAAAAGTCAAAGAATGATTGTTATTGGTTGACGTTTTGATTAATTCTATAAACACAACTTTTTCTACTATTTGTGAAACTATTTGAGGACGAAAGTTTATATTTCTTTTCCATCTTCATCACACATAATGCGAAGGTATCTGTCGTTGTTATAGCACAACCACATTTTCTTATTAGAAAAACATGCACCATGCAGTGCTTAGTCTATTGTTTTGATGGTCATTTTTGTTTTAGGGTTCAACCATGCTGAAATAAAGCAAATGTTTACGAAAAGTAAACTACATTTAAAGGAGTTGTTTCATACTGGTTAAGGAGGCTACAATGAGAGAATTAAAAGTATGTGTAATTATTTTTTACTACACTGTCCATGGATCGTTTACATAGTTGCTGCAACCGTTTGTTGGAAAAGATTTTCTTCTTGTTTTCTCAAAATATGATTTGTTAGAGGTGCGGCACACTTTATTTTTGCCTTTCCGTTATCATACGTGATACAGTAGGGAATGCGAAAGAATGGCGCATAAAACTGGCAATAATGAAGATGAATCTCATCTTGTTTCTTAAAGTTAGACGTAGTTTATTTTTTTTGTGCATGCGTGCGACCAAACGAAATTTCGCAATATGTGCATGTTCACTTCGGTTTCAATAAGGACACTGCCAGTTCAAAACCTACCTTATAGTTTACAAAGTATGCGCTCAATAGAATGTTTATTTGTATGTTTTATGCACTTCCTACAGAGACCATTGTGTATGTGATTCACATGCACCGACTATAATTCAATAATACTTTACTAGCTTGGCAGTAAACACTTATAAAAGTAAAATTTCATCATCATGATGCCGCCATTTAGTCATAATAATCATTATTTTAAACCCATTGTGTTTAATCATTCCTTATACTGCGGCACAGTCTGCCAGCGGCTTTGTCAAGAGCACACAAACTCTGCACAGATGCTTACGCAACAAGCATTTGTCTGCGCCTTTGGATCATATTAACAACCACATGCTTTCCCGAAGGCAGTGCCCCTACACCCATATTTTGGAAACACTGCGGATTCCAGCCAACAATTCCAAATATCGGCAGCGATTTTTGCCACAGATCATTGCAGGCAGCTCCATCAAGACCTGAGAATTCGCTGCTGATGAGTGATGCTTTGTAACGCGTGTCTATTTTACGCTTTGGGGTGTGCACGTGCCACAGTCGTAAAGAAAAAAAAAAGCCTACTGGAACAAATGGAAGCCCGATAGAGTACTAGCTATTATAAATATGAATCCTTGACTATTAAGGTTTCCCTGAGAGCGCTGCGGCTCTTCGCCGCCGAACCGTCATGTTTTTGAAAGAGAGCTTGTGCTAGGCGAGGAGTGGGTAGTCGAAATATGCGCGTTATTGATCTGAAAGGAAAAAGGTGGAAGCATTGACACTTTGAGAGCGGAGAATTGTTCAGTACATATTTGCAAGGGTTCATGAATGCTAATCACTTGCTCACAAAAATCTTGGCGAGCACTACACGTTTCATGCGGATTTTGTCAGTTAACATTATCCGTAAGGGAAGGTTCAGATTAGGGTCTGGTTTTTCGGGGTTCTTGAAAAAACGTCCCTGGAAAAAATGTTCCCGAATGAAATGTCCCCGGAAAAATGCCCCTGGAAAAACGTCGCTGGAAGAAACGTCACCATTTTCTAAGTAGGAAAATATTCCCCAAAACTGGTGCCACTAAGCATCCTCTAATCCCCCGTAATTTGAGCATCCGCCTCGCTTGCGGGCGCTACGGGGTTCTATCCGCAGTGGCGCCGGCTGTCCACTGTTGTCTGAACTGGCGCAAACTTTCCCCTGGCCTCATGTTCATCTTAGCTTAGTTACGTTCTGTACCGTCAGGGAGTGTGCTCTCAACTGGACACTTGCACCCGCTAGTGCTGCACTGAACGTGATGGTTTTCATTGTGTACCCCGAGAGCTCCCGAACTGGGCGCCGAGCAGTGCCACAATAACTCTTAAAGTTTTTTAAGAATACTGTCCTTATTAAATAATGATAGAGCCACAATCATTTAAATCAGTGACTCAAGCGGAGCAATTATCATCCTGACTGTACATTTGCGCCACAATCACCATCACTTACCCACCGCGGGGCGTACATTGGCGGCGGAAAGGGAGTCGTCGCGGCCAAGAACGGTTCTGGAACGTTCGGCGCCACAGCGAAGTAACTGGCGGAAGGGCTTTGTGATGTAGCTTTTCTTGGTATGACCTACACTACATGACCATAGTGTGATCTGGTACTGGTTTGGTTTGTTTTATGGGGGTTTAACGTCTCAAAGCGACTGACGATATGAGAGACGCCATAATGAAGGGCTCCGGAAATATCGACCACCTGGGACTATTTAATGTGCACAGACATCACACAGTACACGAGCCTCTATAATTTCGCCTCCATCAAAATTCGACCGCCACGGCCTAGATCGAACCCGCGTCTTTCAGGTCAGCAGCCGAGCGCCATAAGCACTGAGCCACCGAGGCGGAAATATTTTGTGATCAGGTACATCAAAATACTTCATACTTACATTCTTTTACAAAATCAAGGAGTGCAATAAAAAAGGTAATATTTTTGTCAAGTGAGTTCCAGAAGATTTCATTCTTTATGTAATTTTTCACTTGGGGAGTTCCTTTCCCAGTGCGCGCTTCCTGAGGATAATTTTTTTCCGGAGATGTATCTTCTGGGCACACTTCTTCAGTGGACATTTTCCTTAAACCCGATTTTTCGCCCTGCCTAGAGAAGAAACTTAAGCGAAGAGCTTTCGCAAAAAAAATGCAAGTCCTTCTTACGTAGGCCGAGTGTTGACTTCAACAGATTAAGACAAAAAATTATTGTCTTCTTTAACGGCAAAATTTTCAACAAAATCAACAATCGCCTTGCAACTTCCCTTCTGCTGAAGATGCACTCGAATCTGCGTATTTTTAGGAGAGCTCTAAACTAAAGGCACCTCATGGAGAAAGGATTTATTCCCTTTTAGGCAGGCGTACAAATGCGAAAATGGAGGCTTCATGAAATTACGATTCTTTTAAAACATTCCTCACTCATGTCCGCTCAGCGCGGAATCGCTTTCCCCTATTTACATTCCCTAAGCTTGTTTATTTTCACGATACGTTTCCCTTTCCACAGAACATACCTTTACTAGGCCTTATGTTTGGTGCTCTTGGGCAGTAAGGAAGTCTTATTAGGTTGTCGTAAAATAGCCGCTTTGTTAAAGTATTGTTTCCATCAGTCTTCCACTGACTGTCACCTATAGCCTGGAACCTATTTTTGCACGCACAAATATATACAAGTTTTCTTTTTTTCCCAAGACAGTTTCTGAATGGAATACTCTACCGCAAAACTCTTTGTTGCTTTCCAATAATTCTTGATATCTTCACTGCTGGCTTAGCAGCTGCACTATAACTACATTTTCAATTGTGTTTTTGCATTGTTTATTTTGTGGCATCTATATTGTTCGGCACTATTGTATTTGCTTTGCTTTTCCCCTGTATGTATTTCCCTCTCCTGATTTTCATACAGCATGTCCGCAGTATTCAATAAATAAATAAATATTACACGAAGCCAACGTTGGACAAATGAGGTTGCTTGTTGTATTTCAAGCCGAACCATTAACTTCGAATTGTTCTTAAGCCAGAGTAGCAGACGAAATTGCTCTCTCGGCTGTTATTTCGTGGTGCAGCCAGCGTGGCGCGCAAAGCAGTGCCGTCTTGCAGCGGCGGATGAGCGGCGCCTCGTGGCTGCGACGATGGCTTCCCAGGCTTCCGGTGGCGCTGATGAACGGCGATAGCAAAATAGTAGCCTACAGAGAAACTATGCTTTCCAGTGGCGCTTCTTCGCTAATGGAAGATATCTTCCCGTACGAACGTTTTGTATAATGTGTCTATTGTGCTTTTATTTTGCAGGCCGCCACACGACTCCTCAAGAGTGAGACATCTTTGCAGGCACTTCTGTGTGTCACTGTGCGCATGAGTTCGCATAGGGGCATTAATATGTTATCCAAGTAGTTCTGTCCTCCATCCATCGCTGCTCGCTTTTTGTTTCTCAATTCCACTTGCACAAAAATGGAACGACCTTAGCGTCCTGTAATAGGGCTTACAGGTGCGACATAATAGGATGTGAAGCGTGAAGAACAGTTCGACTTTTTTTTCTTACTCGGCACGTGGGCTGCAGAGCCACGACCTCTTTGGCGATTTCTTTTTCTTCTCCACTCTCTCCTTCTGTATTGGTTATGTTTCCTGCATTCATTCTGCTGATTTGAATTTATTGTTTTTATTCTGTATTCTTCTGTTTCCCTTCTTCAAACTGAACTACTGTGAGTGCGATATTTCATTTCATTTCATTTATTGAACCCTCAGGCCAAATGCATTAAAGGGGGTAGTGGTTACAAAACAAAAATACATAAATAGATACAATGCATATTACAGAACAAGTATTATCATCCTCCAGTGATACAATGATATTATTATTATGTCGTTATTATTATTATTATGTTATTGTTATACAATATTAGTTTCCTCGCCTACTCTGCAGTGTGGTAACAAGAACAATATTGCTGAATTTTGGCTACGTTCCCTATCTCTCAAATCTAATACCTAGACGCCGGGGAGCTGCGTCTTCTCTTTTCAAGGGGATAAATGTAGCGCGCGTAATACAGACCATACGAAGAGGACGCCACAAGCGCTAACTTTCGACTGAATTCTTTTTTTTTAATTCACGTACTGGTTTTTATACACTACGAGAGCATGAAAATATCCTCCCACCAAAAGGGCATGTAGACTTCGTTGGTTTTATTTACATTGTGTTCCAGTACGAAGCGCCGATATTCCTGTTCGCGCCATTTTCTTACTCCGGAAAACAACACTGCTGTTGCTTTCGCAAGTACTTTCAACCTGAAATGTTTTAAGAGCAAGTGTTTCAGAGCCTCACGTCGTCGACTTTTGAAGCCTTCTCTATATGCCATGAGAGAGCATATTGAAAGGGCCTGTTAGCTTATCTCACCACGCAGACACTACTTCTTGCTGCTGGCTGGCACCTGCTTATATGTGAGGCCTCTCGCCGTCTGTCGCATTAGCACAACACGGGTGGCCGACGCCTCGCCTGAGTACACAGCTGACGCACTTAGAAGTGGCAAAGAGCGGGTGCCGGTCGTGACAAGGTGCGGACCAATATTGGTCCATCCGCCTGTCACCGACGCTGGCCGTGCCTAGATGCGGCTCTCATTATAGTCGGCGTCTCTTGCCCGCTCGGTTCGGCCGTGCAAGCGGATTGGCTCAGCGCGCACTGAACGAATAGGAAACGGAGCTGTTGGCAGGAAGCGGAAACATGTCTCTATTACTTTCTCATTTCCGGCTGTCAGTCACTGACGTCGACGAGAGAAAGTGTATTGTCTTGCGTGCCTTTTGGTTTGAATTGTTCCACTTTGTGCAGCGTGACTGAACGCTGCTTGTACTTCTTGAAGTCAAAATGGTAGTTTAATGAGATAAGCTGTGATGCCACGCTTAAAACGTAGTTTGGCTTCGATCTTCATCCAGTTACGTAACCATACCTGCGGGGCTATGGATAGCGTAACGGTAATTTTTTTACATTTCGATTTTTTTTTCAATTTTGGATTACAGCCACAATATTTAACAAAAGGTGTCTTCCCTTCTAAACTTCCCGGGACGCTCGTGTCCATATCTTGGGCTTTATATCGTTCAAAGGAGCACACATTATTTGAAAGTGTTCATTGTTATAGAATCTGTACAAAATTATACTTGTGCTATTGAGCGAGATGGTCATTAAATTACGCGCGGTGATGAAGAACATCCATATAAAAAATGTGAAACGTAAGTTAGGCTCTTGATTTTTAATATGTGGTCTCCAAAACCATTTCGCTAAAAAATGCTTGTGGACTACAGCATGCATTCTACCGATACTGGTTAGTATTGTGTACAGTAAGCTTCTCTGAACAGTCAAAAAATATTCACAGTTTTCCTTTCCAAGGTGGCACGCCAACCCTTTCGAAATGCCACTGGTGTCTTTGCCTTGGTGCTTATAATGACAGTTTTAATGGGAATAATTTTGCAAAATTTTATGAATTTTGTAAGCCATGTGATCACAACCGGAACAGTGTCATTTGTTCACAACTATAGGATGTGCAATAAAATGTCTTCCTCCCACCGATGCCAGCCTCGTAAAAGCCGCAATCAAACGCAATGTCAAAAGCCGTGGAGAAAGCATTTAGCCAAGTCTTGCTTAACTACCAATACCTTGAGCTGGATAAAGCAGCAGGGCAAAACTAACATTTTAATTCGAATCAACTGAGTTTGCCCATAATAAGCACTCAATTTTATTTCAGTTCCCCATTTGCTTTTTTACAGCCACTGTAAGCGACCATTTATGCGCCGAAATAACGGCTCGCCGAGATTTGTCTTGGTCAGCTATCCGAGCGTAGAGATAGTTTTCGTTTTCCCCTCACGGTTACCCTCGGCGCTGTAGCCCACAAATTTTTTTCTATTTCGATGAGTTGCGTGCGCTAGAGGGAGGTCACTTTGCCTGCAAGCTTTTCGAAAGCGCTTGTATTTTGAAGCAGTGCATCCAAAATTTTTGGGCCACAGCGCCGGGGCTAATCGTGTTTTCAAAAATTCTAAAATGTGATACGGATATTTCTTACGATCGTCTACACGCCTTTCGATAATTAAAGAGCCAAACAGTAATAGTTATAAAGTGAGGTATTTAATATTAGTAAACCAAATTAGCCTGCTAGTTAGCACGTCTTCTCTGTATTCTGATGTACTACGCCACTGACAATGCTCTGCCGAAAAAAAACGCTCATCTAACTCAAAAAACCTACCTTTAAAAAGTGTAGGAAGGGTTAGGTGAAATACACCGTATAACTTCAAGTCACTGTTCTGACTCTCCGCCAGTATCCTGCGAACGCCTTATGGTCAAATATTGAACTTTTCGCTGTGTATACCGAGCGCCAGTAAGTAACGCGCTATACTTAGCGCGCGCGAAGCATGTAGCCTAGAGGCTCGGCGCAATAATATTCAGCACGCTCAGGCCAAAATTAAAGAATCGAGATCAATGAATGGTTGAACCTGAGAAGGGTTTGTGGAAGCAACCGGTCTTTTGTTAGGGAAGCACACGCATTGAGCTCCGGTAAAACTGATGCGCAAGATTTTTTACATTAGAAGGAGAAGAAAAACATTATTCAGAAAGAGACCGGTCCTCGTGGGCGGGGTCCCCTGTCCAGGGCTCCGATAGCGTCGGCTATCCTCAGGGCCCGCGCGATCAGCCACTGCTGATTGGCCCGGCCAGAGCCGGATAGAGCTCACGCTCAGATGCCTGTTAAGCAAGTAGTAGTTTCCTCAGCTTCATGACATCTTACTTACTATTTTATTAATGAACTGTCCTTTCTCTAGTTATGTGCATATATGTCGCGCGACGTGCTCACTTCAGAAGAGGGAATATAAAAGCTTCAAGCTCTTAGGTACAAGATGGTATCTACACCGTATTCATTCACTTGTTCATTCACGGACTGGAGACCTGTTCGCAACGTGGGATGCGAATCGAAAAACAAATAAAGAAACTCACTGGAAAGCTTCGCTGCGTGTTAATTGCTACGAAAGTTCAGACCCTGCAGTAATGATGATGATGGATTTTTATGGCGCAAGGGCATCTATGACCAAAGAGCGCTATGGCACAAGGTATTTTCGACTTCTCATGGTGGGGTCAGAGACCCATTTCCCAAGCAGTAATAATCATAATTGTGGTTAATAATTCCAAGCGCACCCCTTGCGCTGTTTGAAGCGTCATAGGCGCGTACGCTCTTGGGAGACCTTCGCAGATATTTCCGGCGTAGATTGAACGGGTGGAAGACGACGCAGACTTGGATACCCAGCGCAAAGCATCTGAGGCTTCATCATCATCTTCATCTAAGACTGAGGTCATCAATATCACCATCATCAGGGGCTATCTGCAATGCACCCCGGCCAATCCCCCACCGTGGGTATGTGCCATTAAGCCTGAAGACGTCATCATAATCATCATCATTATCAGAGGCTGCCAGACACCGTGACAGGCTGCGGCGATGACCCTGTGGCACGAAACATCAGGAAACGAAGCTGTTCTGTTTGGGCAAGCCCTCGTTCAAATCCGCACACAGGGCTTAGGATTTTTCTGCTGCATACCCATCGGATGGAAATTTTCCAAATATTTCCGGTACATCCGGCTTCATATTCACCCCCATTTACGGCTTCAGATTCCCTGGGTTTCCTGAAAAGATTCGCCTCAATCCTTCGCTGTCCAGCGTCGCGAATTCGCGACATGCCTTTTGCACACCGTACGTTAATCAATATATGAAGCTTGGATACAAAGTTTTGAAATGACCATATTCTTAGCAGACAATTCTTTCCGGTCATAATGTTCAGTATCATCATGAGCGAGTTGTGGGAAGAAAAACGGATCGCGAATGTGCGACCTTCATGCAGCGTTAAAAAATTTCTCGCTTTTCGCTTTGTGAAAAATGTTTCTGGTAAAACAATTGTTTACTCTCTCTGAGCCTTCAAGCTAGTTCGAGGCTTTCAATTTCGCCTCTCACACAGCTCCTACTTGATTACGATACAGATCAAATATTAAATGTTGCTAACTGGCGCTTTTTTTGGCCTCATGCGATACCACTGTGGAAAGCGAATAGCACGCCCCTGGGGTCCTTACTTCTCGTTACCCGCTTGACGCGGGTTATCGCCACAAATTTAATGAAATCGAGCGAGGTTGACACTCTTGTCTTGCTGCACGAAATCGGTTTCGTAGTCGTCTGAGTTCCTTTCTCGTTTTACATTGTAAAGTGTCCAAGTATCCTAGTAAAGTGTCTCAATAATGATAAGAGTCGGGGATTATTCCTCTCCTCACTTCGCTTTTATTTGCCTCTTTTGGAGAGATTTTCTTCAAGTCGACTTCCTGTTGGAGGATGCTTCCCTGTGAAGATTTCCCTGAGGAACACAAGCACGCCATCATTACAACGTGAAACTTTTGAACGAGAAGGTCATCTAAAGGAAGGCGTAAAGTTGCTGCAGACGAAATGTCCCTCGCTGTGAAGTTTAAGTACCTTCAAAGTTTGCCTTTCTTTTTCTTTTTTTTTTGGCTTTCCTCATCTCTGTAAAATAATGAAAAAAAGGCTGAAGAAAAATTTTGGTGCAACCAAGAATAAAAGGCTCTGTAACTTTTGCTTCATGTCACGTGATCACAGGGGTTCAAAACTGCTTGTGAGAGAGAAGCACTGGAGGTTACAATGTTATTCAGAAGGGTGGCGGAAAGCGCGCTTTTCCCAATGTACCCCATGTGGTCATGTCACAAAGCAGAACATAAACCAACCTTCCTTGTAGAGAGCACATTCACACTCTATGGCTTGTGTTCACAAGTTTTTTAAGAGCTAAATTTGAAGAAGAGAAAGAAGAGAAATTACAAACCACTGTGTCATAAGGAAATATACGCCACCGAAAAAAACTAGACAAGGAACAGCAAATAACACTGAGAACAATTTCTCTACCCCGAAAACACTTCCCGCGATCTACCCAGAAGTCTATGAGCTACAGTGAGCGCACTGCGGCATAGAGGCGGGCCTGTACCACATGGTATGGGCCTGCGAAAGCACCGCAGGAATAGAAAGGATAAAGGAACCGACGGCTAAGCAGTGGGAGGAAATGTTTTCTATCTCAGGTGAAAAAATTAGCAGGAGCTGACCGAAAAGGGCTAGTGAGCGTTCAATATCCAATGGACTGCCAAAAAATGCGAACCGACTACCATTTCTCACTACAATAAAAACGTTTTCATCATCAACACCGTAATCGTAACTGGTAGTTCAACAGACCCTTTGACCAGGTCCTGTATTTTGTTTTTAGCCTTGGTATAGTTTAAATGCTTGCTTTGTGTTTTTGGGTAATATCAAAAACAAGATACAAGTATTATATCTGGTCGTTGGCGCGCGGTCTCTTAAATTTAGAACCATAAGAGGCCGCTTTGTTGGGTAACCGTAGGCTGACACTAAATTGAAAGCGAGTATTTGTAGTTATTCCATGAAAACAGCATTATCTAATCCCCAGATTTCGAAACCCCAAGCAAGTGGCTTTCCCAGAATGCACTTATTAGCTGAGGCATGGTAACAGGCTCAAGTCTTTTAAATTTTTGGCCCTAACCAAAAAATGACAACAAACATGCGAGTGAGTGGACATATTTCATTTGCGGTTGCCATGCTTTCTTTCTTTGGTCTCTGAACAAAAAAAAAACTTTAGATTTTTTTTACTGTGTCAGCAGTACGAGTGCCATCAGCTAGAAATTCCGGCGTATGTCTCGGCGTGGCCGTCGTGTGAAAACCCCGATGCTCCACTCTAGCCGGGCGCGACAGCCAGCCCCAACGGGAGAAAGGAGGAAAAATGTAATTTTGCCGGAGAAGGAGAGGCGAAAGGGAAAGGGGCGGTGAAAGCGAGACAGCGCCATTGGCTACCCCAAAGCGCAGCGCCACGTAACGCGAAATATGCATAATGCATAAGTGTAAAAGCATAAAAAATCATCCGCGAACCACGAAACCAGCCAAAGTAAAGCGAAATTATTGGTTGAACTTTCAGGCAGAGGGATTCGGATACAAGAAAAAGCATGAAATGGAAAACCGTATTCCTAAAAATGCATTCTCTTTACGCAGTTCATCGCGTGAGGCCATCTGAGCACCTTTATTTTCTTTTTTTTTGCGGCATGTAATTCAGATTCGACAGCGACCTCTAACGGTGACGCAAGAACTTATTTAGAATTCGAGCTTGGCTGAAATCATGCCTTTCGTTTTCTGGAAAGAAAAGAATCATTTTCTTGTTCTCCATATTGGTAGGCAATCGACCGATCGCTTTGAATAATTCATCCGGAAGTTTCTTTTTCATTAGTAAAACCTTATGTATGTCAGTTCCTCACTATCAATAACAAAACAGTCCACAAAAGCGTACCCACACTATATCATAAGAAAAGCAAGGCAGCAAGCAACGCTGTCAGTCAGAAGCACCCCCCCCCCCTCCCAAAACAGGGTGCAAAGAGTGGCCCGAAATTGCATTCCGCTACCGCTCTTGCTACAGAGCAACGCTTTGTGCAAATGTATAGTGCGGAGGCAGCGGCCAAACTTGCTTAAAAGTAGAGAGCCGCACTATGGGCGTCGTGGTTTATATTTCTCGCTTCCAATTGCAAACTTTCCGCACCCTTCCGTGGGAGTCAGATCTTGCATGCACAAAAGCTTATTCAAATCTCGAGGCATGCTTTGGCAGCCCTCAAAACCACAGCGCATGTTCTGAATACCTACTAGTTACTTGTTCCTGGTGCATTTTTCTTTCAGTCCATGCCATTCGCTTGTGGTAAATCTGCAATACGAGAGGGCACACAGACAGACTTACGCGCAGCGACGTAGACTGTGCTGCTTGTAAAACAAAAGAAACAGAGTAACGGCTGTGATTTACGGCGGTGTCATTCTTTACGCCTCTTTTTCGGGAGAAAAGCGCATACGAGCAACAAGCTACTGGGGCGCTCGGAAGGGCGCGTAAGAAAAAAGTAAAAGAACAAAACTGAGAATGCCAACGCGCTGGAAGAGACAAGAGTCCCGTTCGCCCCCTCTATTCGCGGAAATGACAAAAGTGTCACATTTCGAGAAAAAGATATCCATCCATATATAACATTTTGCTTGTAATTTTGAATAAAACAAAATGTATTTTCGGCGTTAGAAGCGGGGCGAAAAATCTTAGAGCCTCTTTTCTCTTAGTATAAAAGGAGGATTCTAGGGAATAACGTAGCAAAAACTCCCAATTCCTCAGAAAAAAATATGAGATGGGCAAATATTTTAAGGATGTGTTTTCCTATGAAACTGCTTCTTTCCGTCGATGTCGTACTCTTCCAAATCAAAGAAGCTTGCATTTTTTTCTAGAAAATATCACATGCAGTGAGGAGCTCGTCTACTGAGACGAGGCAACCGGGTTCGAACCCGACTGCGGAGGACGCGTTTCGATGGAGGCGAAACACAAAATGCCCCCGTGTGCTGTGCGATGTCAGCGCATGTTAAAGATCCCCAGGTGGTCGAAAATATTCGGGAGACCTCCGCTACGCACCTCTTTGTTCCTTTCTTTTTTCACACCCTCCGTTATCGCTTCCCTTGCGGCGCGGTTCGGGTGTCCGCCGAGATATGTGAAATAGTTACTGCGTCATTTTGCTTTCAACAAAAACCAAAACATACCGTGTACTATTGTAAACGTGCACTACAGCTAAATCAAAGTTTAAGTATGCCGTGCGTCGCAATGTTAGTAGGTATTCTGCAGGAAAATAAGAATAATTTGCTTGCATATACTGCTTAAATTTGTCACGTAGCTGTGAGGCAGAGCAAACGGCAACCTACGCAAGATCTATTTATGCTGAATTCTTTGCTACTGGCGCCTTCAAGTTATTTTCTGGTAGGTAATGTGTGACATATTCAGTTAATTTTTCGTCCCCATGTATCATTTAAAGGCTCGTTTGAAACCATACATGAAACGGTGCATGACGTAGCTGACTCTGTGACGCCGAGAGCAGCATGTATAAATATATTATCTCAAAATTATGATTTGATTTGCGTGTTTAAATATGCTCTGAGCAACAGAAAAGCAGACGTAGTGAGCTCGAAGAGGCTTTAGCTCTCTTTTATAGTGCGCACGAGTTGTAAGCAATTTACAAGCATTCGACGAGGGGCGATGGTCGCTCTTCCTTTTATCTTGTTTAACAAGCACATTCTCCAGTACTGTTGATCGTAGAGAAGTCAGTTAAATGTTCACAAAGATGACATGTTATTAAGCTTGTTTAACACAGCAGTAAAAAGAAGATCAAGATTACATATTCGTTTTTAATGTTGTTGTCCAGGTTATTCCTTAGTTCAGTTTTTCGAGACAGTCGTATTTGACGGAGGACGCATACCAGACAGACTCTTCAAGGTGAACGAATGACACATGGAGTAACAGTGCGACTGAACTTTATAATAACACTTCCGTAATTGAACAGAAAGAGGCGTGGAAACATCAATAACAGGCACTTCGCTTTCAGCTACCCAGGATAACTTGTCAAATGACACTCAGCTGCACAAACTTACCAGAACTTAACTGCTTCCCACAAGCCGGGGCAGCCTATTTCGCTCACCGCACACTGGTCAACAAACAAATAGTTACGCATCGCACACTCTTTTATAAACCCGCACCTCTGTTCCTCGCGCTTGCAGAAGCACCAATCCTCCTTGTGCCGACCTCCACATCTGCCGCGCCGCCTGCCCGGGGGCGACGGAGGAATGGGTCATCACTGCTATAGGCGCAGGCTAAGATGTGCCTCGGACATTCATCATCATAATAATAGTCATCATCACCAGCATAATCAGCCTGACTACGCCCACTGCAGGGCAAAGGCCTCTCCCATGTCTCTCCAATTAACCCTATCCTTTGCCAGCTGCGGCCACCGTATGCACGCAACATTGTTAATCTCATCCGCCCACCTAACCTTCTGCCGCCCCCTGCTACGCTTGCGTTCTCTTGGAACCCACTCCGTCACCCTTAAGGACCAGCGGTTATCTTGCCTTCGCAGTACATGCCCTGCCCATGCCCATTTCTTCCTCTTGATTTTGGACTAGGATGTCATTAACACGCGTTTGTTCCCTCACCTACTCTGCCCGCTTCTGGTCTCTTAACATTACAAGTATCACTTTTCTCGAACATTACGGAATCAAAAAGCCGGCGCGAAATTCTCTCTTTCCCCGTGTCTTCCGAATTTTTCCTGAAATTTGTACCTCCGCTCGCCGCATATGACCAAAGTTGCCGGCCGAGTAGGGTCGAAACCTTGCGCAGGGGTACTCTATCAGCCACACCCGCCTTCGAGTACGTTAGAGAAATGTCTTCTCTTTATTTTTCTCCTTTGGGCGCTTCGAAAACCGCCGGCGTTAGCCAAAGAAGCCGTACAGTTGCGACGGGGAAATATCTGAGAAAAGCTTCTATAGAATTCATGGTGGACTAGTTAAGCTAAAATATCAGTGATAGCAGATTTAAAGCTGTCGGGGTCGGAGAAGAGCACAGTAATGGTACGGAAATGTTTCCAGTCCAAACTTGTATTTGGCACTAAAGAATTGAAGTAAACTTTGTTTCGCCAGCTTCGCACTCCTGCGTTGAGGCGATGGTCGCCTGACGATGAGATGTAGGAGAAAACAGAGTGTAGCAGTCGTTGAGGGTTATTCTACTGTGGAAAGTTTTGAGGAAAATGCACAAAGGAAATGTTCCGTGCTGTGTACTCTATAAAGAGCGGCAATTTTATCGCTGTCTTGGTGAAATTCGACCTTTCAAAGACCCCAGCAGTTTTCTGTTCCATTTTCTATGTTTGGTAAAAAACTACTTTATTATACCGACCACTGTGACACTACATGTGGCGTTTACTTGCAGCTACTAAAAGGAGCTTTAACACTGTCGTCGTAGCCGCTGCTCCGGCTCGTCTCCCCACCACCATCATGAATGGAGTCATCTTAGGTTAAAACTTGAAAATTTTCACGATGCTGTCCGAGGACATAACATGCCCCGAATTCAAAATCCACAAATCAATATTAAGTGATGGTGTTCTTAGCCGTGCTCTCGGCGTCCCTTCGTGGTCGGCCCTTAGCATCTGCTTCGAGTACGGGCGCCTGAATTCTCCTTTGAAATGCACACATATACACAGTGGCACATGCCGGAAAATAATAATTATCATAACAACAGGCATTTGTTCCCAACTAGCAGCTCCTCTCAAAGCGCGTCGCACAAGAAAATCTATACACAAGAGAAACGCTGGGGCTTTTTGCGAAGTCTTTGTTTTCTAGATTACCGGCTCCCAAGTTGGGGGAGCGGCCCTTGCAAGAGTGGGGCTCTTGGTCTGGTTTATACGGTATGGCGGTGGTTAAGCAAACATGGTAGAAGCGATGTAGTCTTCATCGCAAAACCCGTAGCTTATCTATAGTACCTAAAAAGGACGAGGGTGGTTAGCAGAGTCTCATTATTATGATGTGCACTGATTCTTTCACAACAGGGGAGTCTTGAAAATTAGTATTTTTAAAGATAGGGCAGCGGCTGCAATGCTACGGCGAAGACAACCAAGGCTACAGTTAGCATAGATAGATATATAATAGTTGTTCGTATTACAGGAAGAATGAATTTCCTTGAACAAGGGAACTCCCAGGTGTAAAGCCGGTTAAGGGATCCATTAAGGAAGTAGGTCTACATGTTATGTTGCTTAGTCGTGCGGGCAACTGTAATTACCTTGCCCTTATCCGCATAACACCACGTTCAAGGAATATTAATCAGTTAGACAAACTATTAAGGCTACCTTGTACAGACACACCAGATAAGTTTTAAATTTCTGTGAGCCAGACGACGCATTCAGCAAAGAGCTTTTTGTTTGAACTGACTGTGTCAAGTAGGTCATTACAGTCTATTAATAACAGTAAAAGTTATTAGTGAAGAGGGAGGAAGATTTAGAGATAAGGAAAAGTGAGGAGGCTAGCCGTAAGAAAGTGCCAGTTTGTTATCTGCTCTGTGGGAGGGATTAGAGGATATAAAGGCGAAGGAGGAAAGGGAGCTAAGATTAAGATCAATTTAGTAAGAAGTTAGAGTAGGGCAGTGCGGATCTCTGATAAACATCATAGGTTAACGATCGACAGTGTGCGCAATGGCCATTAGCCGTCTCCTGTTTAGTGCGGTTATGGCTAAAATCATTCAAATTACTATCTGCTTTGCGTTTGTCGATTTTAAAGGTAAAAGTAAAAAGTAGTGGCAAAAGTACGAGCATAAATAATTAATATAGTTCAACAGTAGGAGACCACTTTTTATATATTGCAGAAAAAAGTGAAGAAAAACATTTCAGGCGTTTCACAAGAAAAGTGCCCTCAAATTTCATGTTCGATTTTGCTTTATAATGCGGTGCTTCTAAAATTCTCGCTTTCGGGAGAAAAGAAGGTCTCCAAACTAATCAGCAGCAAAAAGTCACCACCTTTCACTTATTGACAGAGTGCAACTTGGCAAAGACTGTGAAAAAGTTTCACTAGGAATCACAGTTACGTATGCGATATCTCTTTTTAACAACTTGTAATTGGTGCCACCAATGACAATTAATTAAGAATTTAAATTAATTATTGATTTGAAAATACTATCTGAGTTAGTCAAATGTGTCTTATAGTTACAAGGTATCGGCAATAAATACCTCTAGTAGAAGGCGGTGTGGTGCTAAAGAAGTAAAAAAACTGATTCTTCGTATTTTATTGTACGCAGCACAGGTGGTCTGGAACAAAGCCGCCGTTGTTGGATTTTAGTTTTAGTGCTTTAGTGACGCGAGTGGTGATGTTGATGAAACATTTCTGTCATTATGTAGCTGATAAAGGCTGGAGTGCACATTTTTTTTAAATGCCCACTTCACACTGCGGAGAGCACAGTGCAACTCAGGAGCAGCGTAATAAAAAGCATAGGATTGAATTACTTCAGCTTTGTTGTCATCTTCTTCTCATAAAAGATTGACAGTGAATCAAGACATCTTACCTTAGCAGCCCAATGTCTACACGCGATGCGAAAGCCCTTTGAGTTTGTGCACTCGTTTCCTTTCTCCCAAAATGGGACATAATCCCAGTGATTTAGTTGTCTAAAAATAATAATAATTATAAACAGTGCGTGGAAGCCCACAATACGTTAAAGGCGCTCTGACGACAACTCTATCGTATTTTTGTCCGGTGTAAAAGTCTTTTCCATGGTTTTTTCTGTATATGTTGGTGCTTTTTTGGCAGCAAAAATACATTTCTTGCCAGCAAAACTGCATTTACAGTCAATCTAGAGATGTCAGGATATCGCTTGAAAAAGACTGCTCTTGCAACCCAGGCTCAGGAACCCACGAACAAAAAAATTCCGTCGCCACCGCAGATTGTTCCTAACAACGGCCAGTGGTGGCGACATTCTAATTTCGTTTTTTTGACCCTTTAGTGATGATAACAGCTCTTTTATCAATAAAGGTAGCATCCGCTTCATTAGAAAGCGGTATTGATAGATACATTCGAACTTCAATTTGTCTTCGGTATTCCTTTAAGAAAGACGTGTATTATTATCTTTTTTTAAAGAGTACATTTTCCTTCTTTTCTAGAAAAAACAGCATTAGATGCCCGTTTTTGGAATCAGAAACGTGTATAAGAATTATGCACTTCTAGCACGATTGACTACGTTTCGTCTCTTATTTCGTCATCAGCCGCCGCGATGACTGAGTAGTTACAGCACTCGGCCGCTGACCCGAAAGACGCGGGTTCAACCCCGGCCGCTGCGGTCGAATTTCGATGGAGGCGGAATTCTCGAGGCCCATGTGATGTGCGATGTCACTGTACTTTAAAGTTCCCCAGGTGGTCGAAATTATCCGGAGCCCTCGACTACGGCGTTCCTCATAGCCAGAGTCGCTTTGGGACGTTAAACCCCATAAACCAAACCAAACCTACTTCGTCATCACTGTCGTCAACGGCAGTAGCACTGTGGTTACATTCACTGCTAGGCAGTGGTACCTCTCAATGACCTACAATCATTTCTGACCTGCGTCAGCTGCAGCTACTGTATTCCCGCAATTTCTTTTATCTTCTGATCTCTCCACCTGACTCTGCCACTCTCAGATGAATATTCTTTCTCTTAAAGTCAGCTGTGTTACCACAACGGATCACCGCTTATCTGGACAATGTCGGCCAATCATTGGTCGCTTTCTTTCGTTCAAGATCAGGGACACTATAAGACCGCATGCAAAGCCATGTTTGAATAAAAAGAGCTCTAATTTTTTTTACAGCTATCCTTTGCTTGCGCTCACTCAACCATTCAACCATATAGGTCCCTATGCGGTTCACAAGTTCTTATGATTTTGAGAAAGTTTAATTTACGGAAACAAACAAGCAGGCCATAGATTTTCGAAGGAGTTACCTTTTTTTCCAAAAGTGGACAATTATTCCCACGCTCCTTTCACCACATAGCTAGAATGCTGTACTGCAAGATTTTAGGTCCGATATTTTATTTGCAACTATATTTTTAGCCCTACAATATAAACCTGCACTGCAGGGCTTTACAGAGAAAGAGTGAAGTCAAAAGGAACCCGAACTAAAACTCAACTCTAAATCGGGCGTTAAAAAATTCTGAGAGAGCTCTGACATGGTTGCCCAGAGATTAGTGGCACATGCGCGGAAGCCGATGTCCTCTGGTAAGCCCGATTTTCTGGAAAGTGGTCTGGTTTTGAGCGAAGTATTTCTTCGTTCCGCAGTTAATTTTGAGTTAACTTAGTTTGATTAGCGTAGTTAAGTTACATCTGTTTCGCTGGCCGCGGCATTAGACCGCTACGCCAAAGCCACCGTCTAATATGACGCGTGTTAAACTGCCACCCTCTTTCGCTTCGCTTTGTATGTCTACGTGTTCATCAACATCCATCCGTGAGCAAGAAAGTGCGAGCCCAATTTCGAACGCGTGGCCAGTTTAGTGGCCCTAAAGAAAAAAAAAGGTGGATTAATAAAGGTACACGGAAGCGCCATCTGATGAGCACACAGTAAATTGCACGGAATGCCAGCTGATTTGAACCCAGAGCATCAATTATTTTTATTGTGAATGAACTGAGTTTAAGGGTCTAATACTAACTCATCCTCAATTGGTAATGGTAATTAAGCGAACATAAAATTTTTTCTTCACCAGTGAGATTTTACCCAAACGTGAGAAAAAAAAATTAGCGATTATCAATGAAGATCGTCGTGATCAACTGAACGTGGGGCAATCACCGGGAAATTAATTGCGTTTATCTTAATTCAAGCGCTTGATCCAGTTTCGGTGCCGCAGAACTGTTCCTGTTGTATTTGGTGGCTATCTTCGATAGGAAATAATGACGGAGAATTCATGTTGTTTAAAGCGCATATTTTCGGCTTTCGTCTCCTTTGCCGACTGGCAAGCCCGGCAGACCACGAGCGGGAATAACGATCGAACAGCTTTGGAAACCGAGTTCCAAATAAAAGCGCGAAAAAGAACATTGTGGTTTCTATGATCGCAAGAACTAAAGGATGTAAAAAAGCAAATGATAGCCGCGTGATGAGAAGCGAAGGGGCATACAATGCGACGTAATCATTTTTACGTAATCCTTTTTCAGTATATGTATTTCACTCAGGATTATCCAGAAAAGAAAACAACAGTTACCAAGAACCGCAGTATTACGCTCAATTTTAGCCGAAACCATCCCTCATTGCACCGATAGAAGGAGGGAAAGAAATGAAGCCCTTGGGTTAAAGACTCACGAGGAGCCCAAGGACCTCACAGAAAAATCGAGAAAAAGAAATGACTGCCGCTAAACTCCCCCCTCCCGCCTTGATAAATATAGCACTTAACCAGAGTCAAGCAGCCGGGCCCTATTTTCGGAAGATAATGCGATAATTAGGCAATCAACGATGCGGGAAATTGCGTTACTTCGCCACGCGAGAATCGGCTTACCATACCGAATTCCGCCTTCTTTGCGCTCTTGGTTTCCGGCTGACCTGGTTCATCAGAACTAAGGCTAGGAGGCATACACTAGCCCTTGATTAATATTTGAAAAGCTAGAAAAGTGACAGCGCAAAAAGCTTTTGAACTCTTCATCTTTTATTTCTGACTACTTACTCCACTCGGTTCCGATTTTGGAGCATTGGGGGCATATTGGCGCTAACAAGGCACCTAATGCCAAGAAATCCTGGGAATAATTTTCTCAATCATTTAGTGCTGTGTGTGTTTTTCAGGCTCGTGGTTGTTCGTTTTTCGCGCAGGCTTTGAGCCAACTGTTAACGCTCCGCTTTTTATAGCACTTCAATTCTTATACTTTGATTCTATCGCGATAAACTAAGATCCAGCGCCATACATCGGGAACAATATTGAAAGACGAGAGTTGGTTTGATACACTATGCCACTTCCGCTACTACGCGTGAAATTCCGTGGCAGAAGTCGAGTCAGTGGACATGCGCCAAGTCTCCAATGCTTCCGTCACTTGCCGCAGACAAGAAACTGTAGAGGCTTTAAGCTTCCGTTTCAAATTTACGTCTTGAGCACTTCCCGAAATATTCGGACAAGTAACGAGAGCAAGAAAAGAGTGACTATCGGGAAGCGAGAACGAAAAAGTTATTGACGTAAACAAAAAATAAAAGTTATATTCCGGCCTCGTCACGTGTCCCTTCGTGATTTCGTGCATTCTTTCTTAGTTAATTACAGCAGTGATAATCTGCGCTGCCCTTAGGGCAAGACGAACCCATGGCCATGTGTTCAGATTCCACTCCGTTTAGTTCAAGCAATCAAAGTGCAAAGCGTCTCTACGACAGCATGCAATCATTAAATGTGAAAAATTTTGATCTTTAAAAGGGTGTTCCCCATTTTTTTTTATAATAAGCTGCACATCTCCAACCAAAAAACTTTAATTTCACACCCAACGTTTCGAAGCCGGCTCGGCCACTTCTTCAGGGGTGACTGGTGGCAGCCCAAAGAAAAATGATCCAAACTAAGCAGAACGCATTTCAACTGGCTTGAGCTCGTTAATGTCAGTGTTTGGGCAGCTGTAAATAACGCTAAAATTTCTTGGACATGCATATAGTACGTGCATTGGTACCTGTTTTTAATTCCTTCTTCGCTAAGCTTTGATAACCTAATCTTTTTCATTTAATGCTGCTCCATGTGATCTTTTCAATTTAATGTTTCTCCCTTTTGCCGCGCATCATTGCCCCAAAGTTGAAAAATTAATTTTTCTCTCATTTCCCCTGGCTTTCGTGGCTCGCTAATTATTTTATGCTTTACATTTGCTGCATTGGCTGCATGGGGGTAGTAGCGGGTGCTACATGGGAATAAGACAAGACGGCCGCCCTCTAGCTAAGGAGGGTTTCGTGGGGCGGTTGTTTTTGAGTAGTTCTTCTGGAGGGAAGCTGGCTTTGTGACTGCGACTGCACCGTCTGTTTTTCTCGCTTGTGGAATGCAGGGTTGAGTGGGTGAGTGGTGGATGGTGCATCCGGATGGTGAAGGTGAAGGAGGTGGTGTGCGGAGGTGGATTGGGGGTGGCGGTGTCTGGGGGTAGGAGGGGGGGGGGGGGGGCGCTTGCATCCGGAGGGTGAAGGTGGAGTAGGTGGTGTGCGGAGGTGGATTGAGGGTGGCGGTGCCTGGGGGGGTTCTAGGCAAACAACCCAGACCTCCGCTTTCGCAGTGACAGTAGCAGTGCCTACGCAGTAAAACACAAATGAACAGCAAAGCATTACAAGGCTGCTCGCGGGAAAAAAAACTCCCGTTTGCAGGATGATGCCCCCTCGGAATGCCTGGAACGGCGGATTCTATGAGAGCTGTGGCTAGCTCTTCCTTTCAGTGAGCCAGTATGCTGCCCACTCATTATTGGCAGCTGACGCCGGAGAAGCTATCATCACCGCCGTGATGATGGACACGCGAGCTACTCATCCGCAGCTGTCTCCTCGTCAGGGAGTGCACTTCGCACTTGGCGTCTATGCCGGATATAGCAACCTCATTGGAGACCTTACACCTCAAAACGAAATCGATGCTTTGTGGGAGTGTTAAGGTGCATTGTTGGCCTGACACGTCTCTTTTTTTACTCTAGAGCAAAAAAAAAAAAGACACGGATTAAGGAACCCGCCTGAGACAGCTACCAGTCTAACATAGGTCCAGTCCAGGGCTCATTATACGTCTTTTTTTTTTGTTCTGGCTAATAGGGCTGTCATCTCAAAAGGTTCTTCTTACATAAGAAAGACACGTGACATGTGGGCATGTGATATTTCGCGAACTATGATGGTAAGCAAAGGACAGCAGACAGCCATGCACCGCGCTTGGACAAGAAAGGTGGGTGAAACAGGGGTGGCCTTCAGAAAGCTTTCTAGACGGCGTTTCAGGGAAGACTAAGTAATTCTCAAAACTACGTTTTTGCGGTAAAAATATGCCTTTTTCAGCATAGTATTACCAGTGTTGGCAGGCACCAGAAAACTGGTGAATTGCTTTAGGAGTAAGCTGGTAAACTAATCTTTAACAATTAACTTGTTCACTATTAGAGTTAGGCATCTAGTTGCAATTAGAGATTTGTAGCCAGTCGTTAGTAATAGCCATAACAGTTTTTATAATTTCTAAAACGCGATTAACCTTGGTGCTGTGACACGACAAACTTGGCTTTTTTGAATAGTTACGCGTAATGGAAAGGTTGCTTTGCCTGCATGCTTTTCGAAAGCGCATGTATTTTGGCTCGATGTAGTCAAATTTTCTCGAGCCACAGCGCCGAGCATAATCGCGTTTTTGAAATTATAAAAACTGATATGGCCATTACTAACGACCGGCAACAAGTCTATAATTTTAACCAGTTGCCTAGCTGTGATAGTAAAAAAAATTCTCAGAAATAAGTTAATCATCTTACATTTAAAACAATTCATCGGCTTTCCGGTGTCCGCCAACAATGGTAATACTATGCCGCAGAAGCAATATTCTTACATCAAAACTACGTTTTTGAAAATTAATTAGTCTTCCCTAGAGCACCCTGCATCATCATCGTCAGTAGCAGCAGCAGCAACAGCACCACAGCAGTACTATCCCACTACAAGGCAAAGTCCTCTCCCATGTCTCTTCAATTAACCCTGTCCTTTGCCAGCTGCGCCCATCGTATGCCTGCAAACTTCTTAATCTCGTCTGCCCACCTAATTCTTCTGCCGCCCCCTACTACGCTTGCCTTCTCTTGGAATCCACTTCGTTACCCTTAGGGGCCAGCGGCTATCTTGCTTTCGCATCACATGCCCTGCCCAAACCCCTTTCTTTCTCTTCATTTTGGCTAGGATGTAATTAACACAGGTTTGTTCCCTCACCCACTCTTCCCGCTTCCGGTCTCTTAACGTTACACCTATCATGTTTCTTTCCATTGCTCGCTGCGCTGTACTTAAGCTGAACCCTTTTCATTAGTCTCCACTTTTCTGCCCCGTAGGTGAGTACCGGTAAGATACAGCTGTTGTACACTTTTCTCATGAGGGATATTGGTAAACTGCCATTCATTATCTGAGAGAACCTGCCATATGCGCTCCACTGAATTCTTATCCTTCTAGTTATTTCCATGTCATGATCCGTATCAGCTGTCACTACGTGCCCTAAGTAGATGTATTTCTTTACCACTTCCAGCACCTCGCTGCGAATTGTGAACCGCTGTTCTCTTGCTACACTGTTGAACATTACTTTGGTTTTCTGCATACTAATTTTTAGACCCGCAGTACTGCTCTCCTGTTTGACTCATGGATCATGTTTTGCAGTTCATCTCCTTAGTGGCTCAGCAAGGCAATGCCATCAGCGAATCGCCGATTATTTGGGTATTTTCCATTAACTCTTACCCCCACTGTTCCCAATTCAGGCCTCGGAATACCTCCTGTAAACAGGCGGTGAATAGCATTGGCGAGATTGTTTCTCCTTGCCTGACGCCCTTCCTTATTGAAATTTTGTTGCTGACTTTTTGGAGGACTATGCTAGCTGTATAGTTGCTATATGTATCTTCCAGTTCACAATTTCACCAGCGCTGCGACTAGGAACAAGAACAGAGAAGGAAGACAAGGACAAGCGCTTGTCCTTGTCTTCCTTCTCTGTTCTTGTTCCTAGACAAGGAAGCGCTTGTCCTTGTCTTCCTTCTCTGTTCTTGTTCCTAGTCGCAGCGCTGGTGAAATTGTGAATATGTACCAACTAGCTTAAACCACCATTTTGCTACAGTATCTTCCAGTATTTTGACACAAAGCTCTTCTACACCCTGATTCCGCAATTCCTGTATGACTGCTGAAGTTTCTACTTAGTCGAATGCTTTCTCGTAATCAATGATGGCTAAATTTATGGGTTGGCTATTTCTGCACATTTCTCTATCACTTTGTTGATAATGTGAATATGATCTATTGTGGAACATCCTTTATCCTCTATATAAGTGCGCTATCATGTCTGGCTGGCGTCGTTACGGTCTCATCGACCATCATGATTGGCTTCTGCTCTTGTGAGCCTACTATTCATACAGCGCACCTGCATCAATAAATTTCTCCATTACGCTCCCTGTGCTAAAAGCCTGGATCACAATGCTGTATCTACGCCTTTGCACTGTAATCAATACGCATTTTACGCGAACCAGTAAGGCAGTAAAAACAGTTATTTGACCTAGCACTTAAAAAGTATGGCACGCGAATCATTTTTCTTGTAGCGCTATAAGCTTCATAGAATCTTTGGATTTCAAAATCATTGCTAGAGACCATTTCGCCTCACCGCAAAAATATACTATCGGGGTCAAAAACTTCCAGGACTTCTGAACGACAAAGCATATAGATGTGTGATTAGAGGTGATTTCAGACCGTATTTGTGGTGGTGGTAAAACATTATTGGCGGCGCTGGGGCGGGTTTTAGAGGATAGTGGAGGGTTTCGCCGCTCCCTTGCCTGGGTGGTAGTCCTCATTCCGAGACCCTATTGGCGGTAGCCGCTGCCCACGCTCTTTGAACCAGAGCCCTCTGGGACTCCAGGTCCAAGCACCCGGACAAGGTCGCCTCCAGCCATCTCTCGTTGGCTGATGTACTCTCTTTATTTGCGGATTTTTCTAGTAAGCCCATACCACATGATATGTGTCTTCCCACATCTCACAAAATTTACAGTACCCCGAAAAAGTTGGGTCTATGTATTTTAGAATCGCAGGGCTTAGAAACGACCCCGTTTGCAGGCTTCTGAGGTGTTGTTCCTCAGTTCTATCCAGGCCGTTTGTCGGCTCTGGGAACGTCTACCTACTGAGGCACAGATACGCTGTAATGTCTGCATATGTGGTAAGCATATTCGGTACAGGAGTCCCGACAGAGTCTGGGAATACAGTGGAACTCCGGAGGAGAGACGTTCGGGCGGCTGTGTGAGCAGCCTCGTTCCCTTCTATTCCCTGGTGTCCGGGCACCCATACCAATTGTTTTGTTCCCTGCATTGAGCTATGTTGCGCGTTTGCTAAAACTCTGCTGGCAAGTGGCGCTACTCTTCCTCTTATATAATTTCCACAGGCGTGCTGAGAATCAGAAACTATGCGCGTGGCGTCGGAGTGAGTGGCTGCCAGCGCTATCGCCACTTCCTCGGCTAACACAACTTTACTAGTTTTCACCGAGAGTCCATCCACCTACTTTCCCTCGTGTATGACCGCGACGGTGCAGATGCCCTCTTGCGTAGGTCGCGCAGCGTCTACATAATACGTGCCATTATTGCTGCCGTAATACACTATAGCTCTAGCTTCTCTCCAACTTTGATTGTGCTCGGGATGCATGTTTTTTGGTATTGATTTAAATAGTAGTTTATCTCTCCAGTCCTTGGGAATGTCCCCTCAGTCTTCTGTTGGTGGCAGCGCTATGTGCAGATCCTCGAGGACTCGTCTACCAACTTTGGTCGTTGATAACCTCATTGTTGGGCTTGTTTGGTGATCTTAGAGTAGTTCTTCCAGCGTGTTATGCATTCCTAGGTGCAGAATTCGATCAGTGGACGTCTTGAAGGGGAGTCCGAGCGTCTTCTTGATTGCCGCTCTGACTATTATGTCTAATTTCTTCTTGTCGCTCTGCCGCAGTTTGAGTCAGGGCACAGCATATGTCATTCGTGGAGATGCAAGTTGGTCGAACATGCGCACGTGGGCGCTAGTGAAACTGTCGCCCTCGTCGTCATTATTATTCCTTTGTGTTTCCGCTTTTTTTTTGAGCCCTTAGAAACTGCCTAACAAGACATTCTTCAGTAAAAAAAAAACTAGATCTACCTTCCGGTTAGCAAACTTGGTCATTGCTTGCCCGGCATCTACACGCTGTTCTGCCGACAAATACGCGACACAGGGTGCCACACAGCACTACAGAAAACACAGTAATGCAGAAAAGAAATCAGCAAGAGCGCGGTGCTTTTAACGAAGGCTTTATCGTCATAAAAATAATATATCTCATTACACGAATAAGAAGGTCCGGGATAGTGAAGAAAAAAAAGCATATATAGCGTTAATGATGCGCTTGCCATAATTAATAGGGTACTAATAAAAACAAAAAAAATTAAAAAGCTGCCACATCAAGCGATCGTTCTATTAAGTTCACACTGTTTTTAGTGTCTGGCTGTTAGCAATCGTTAACAGTCGACGACACAAGACGGTAAATATGAGCACGCTTGCAGAAGAACGCTTGCCGCTCAAAGGTATATAGCCTTTCCGCGTAAAAGACACGTAGTTTTTGTGAAAGAACGTGCTTACATCTTCTCAATAGAAACAACCTCATACAACGGTGCCTTATCAGGCTTCAAAAGCCGCAGGCACGCACAGGCGATCCTCATTAACACTCTCGAAGCTTGACAGCAGGACATGTACAGGTACCTGCACCGAGACACTTAACTCAGCCGAGGCACACAAAGAGCAGCTTAACGAGAGCAGAGGGGAACGATAAGCCAAATAAATGGCGTCCGAAAGAAAAGATGTACCCACTGCTTCCTGAGTTTCTGACTCTGTGCTTGCTTCCAGCTTTTTGGAGCCCGGTTCAGAACTGGCTGACTGCATACATTTGCCATACAAAGCTATTAACAAGGTCTCGCTTTCATCGATGATGTTCTATGTTCCAGCCCACTGACATTGCGTAAAAGAAAGTTTCTACTTTTACGCAGCCAAAGGCGAGACCAACCAGCTATGTACGTCAGCCACGACGCTATATCGGCTTAAATGGATAAGTTCTTTCCTTCTAAACCGGCTGGTGGAAGGCGGTTGGGGATGCAGGACAAGAGGTGCAAGTTCCAGTGTTCAGAGAGCTGCACGGAACTGGCTGAACAAACTTTAATGCCGCCTTCGTCTCTTGCCTCACTCACCTGGCGTTCACAGGTCTCTTTTCTACTCAAGAGTTTTTTTTTTTTTCACCTTTATTTATCAGTTGCCTCTGACGTAAAACAGTGCAGTAGCATCTTTTCAAGTGGCACCTTTTTGACCCAGCGTCGGTGGCTGGACAGAATATGATAGGAACAATGAACAATGTCCACTCTGCTCTTTTCCCGAAGTGATATGCGTGTTCTATAAATCGATCTTGGTCACAATATTCCCGGTCTTAACGAGGTGCCATCTCTGATTGGCTTTAACAGCGCAGCACGCGCGAAGAAAAGACTAAGTCATTAATTAACCCCCGGAGTATAATAAAACCATAACCTTTAAAAGAGTGCACGTCGATGAAAGGCTCTAACGACGGCAGTGTCCAGTTCGTTACAATTCGCGATTTAACGTTTTCAACGCATGAAGACAAAAAAAACGAGACCCGAAGTTCATACAGTGCTTATGGTTTTCCTTTTATATTGACGCTGCTCGTACGGCACAGTTTGTCTCGCAGGGTTACGTACTGAACGGAGTAGTAATGACAAAATATTCGAGCTTTTTCCAAGTGTCGATATGCAGCACGGCAAGAAAATTTAGCACTAACGTCGACCGTGATATACCGGCCGTTTCATCGCACACTTTCAATAATTCTTTAAAACAGACTTTCAGGAAGGAAAATCCTCTAAAGGTGGAAACACTCAGCTGAGAAGTATGTCAGTAATTTTGAAAAATGTGCTAATTATACAGCAACTTACCTGAAATTTACCAGTTCACTTTTTAATTAATGAAGTGTGACGGCTACTGTCAACGACTATTTTGTAGGTGCTGTGAAGATGACGCCGTGTCTGTCATTAAAACGAAGAAAAAGCCATCCTCTAGAACGCTGTACAGCGAGAGATTCTGTTGTTTCTTGTCCGTGCCAAACCAAAACTGAGCACATGAGGAGCACCGGAAGTGTGGTGCAAACGCAACTTCCGCTGATGACGGAAGGTGTCCCCATAACTGTGCGGGAAATTTGAAATTTACGTGCCATTTTCCCTGGATAGGTAGCCTCAACGCTCAGCTCAGACCGCGGCCGGCGTTATCTTATGTTCCTTCACTCGGTGCAAGAAAGAGGTGTGATCTACGCGGCCTTCGATTTGGGGACCTTATAGCCGCTGCTCTGGCACTATGCCCGGGCAGTCACCTCCGGAAGCGGACTTTTGAAGCGAAAAGCTTCAATAGGCTCGTCAACACCGGGCTTCGCGTGAGCCACACTACAGATTGCCACAGCTGCGCATGCGCGAAACCAAGTGACGTCACGCGGAGCGCAGGTAGCCGCTGCTGCCGCAGCCTCGTAGCCACCGCGCGCTGACTCTGTCGTCTGACCGTGAAACCGAGTGACGTCACGCGGAGCGCAGGTGGCCGCTGCTGCCGCAGCCGTCGTCGCCGCCGCGCGCTGCCTCCGTCGTCTGACCTTTCGCCATGGAAGGAAAAGAAGACCCAGAAGTGGTAGCGCGGGAGTTGGCTCAAAAGCAGCGAAGATATGAAAAGTGCAAGGCTAGACAAGCGGCTGAAACGCCAGAATTATGCGTAGCAGCCACAAGCACAGCTGCTTGCTACTACTCTGATCACCGGGCCATCTTTATGGCTATGCAGAAAGTGCAAGGCATTGTGTCCATTGAAGAAGAAGAAATAAAGAGATTTTAATAGCCTTGTATAACCATTGTACAAGCTTTGTATACCTAAGACAACAAGTTTTGGAAAAGCTAGAAAGGTATATCCAAATTGTAACCCTATGTATGAAACCTTAAGCTAAACCACGAGCATCGCCACGAAGCTTTTCGCTTCGAGATATCCAGACTTAAGACTTTAGCTAAGCCTCAGCCCAACTTTTTTCTTTCTTTCGCATCACCCCAGCTGCGTTAAAGGAATAAAACAACGCTTCTGCGACAGCAGGCGGATTTCTGTTTAGCTTCATTTTACAATCAAATGTTTATTCTCTCTCCCTCTCTCTGTTTAGCTTTGCTGGTTTCTTGACGTGCAGTGTGTAGTGTCTGCCAAACGTTTATTTTTTTGCGTCGATATCTACTTGACAGCTAAAATAAACGACAATGACTCCCCAACTGAAGACTTTTTGGCATTGCAGCGCGACGTTGCTTCCTACCAGCTGCCTTAATTTCGTCGCCGTGTGGGGGATCAGGCGTGTCTCATCTGCTGTAAGGAGTGGTAGCCCATAACTCTGGAAATTTTGTTCTCGGAATTTTAGCGGTTTCGATGCATATAATAAAAATGAATGAACAAAATTTTGCATATTTCCTTGTTACACTTCATTGCAGCCCTTTTCTGGCAGTCGAAGAAAAATACTATTTAGGACGACACACGCAATTTTTGCATGACGCTTTCCCTCCTTGCGATGCATAGAAGAACGCGGTTTTTCATGGCATTCATAGCAGATAAAAGCACGCCTGAACGCGATTTGCCGGTTTTGTCTCGAAAACCACGTTTCTAACATATGCCCAGAGAAAGATATCGAAGGGTGATAAATATAAATCAGACAGCCGATGAAACAGACTGCGGTCCCACCACGCCCAGTCCACTGGCCAGGATAGAACTAGTCCATGAATTCCCGAGCAGATGAAAAATTATGCGGCGGAGCTCCGTGATGCTGAAAACACATTTTTTTTTTCAGACGCAACCCCTGGAAACCCTGAGGCAAATTCAAAGACGACGACCTTTAGAGCACAGTATGTGCAATTCATTCCAGTAAGCTTTCCACCGATGACGTGAGGACCAACAATACTGCCATTATAAATGCCATACCAAAAATTTTCTGGGCGCCTTACCTGTTGCTTATGCTCACAAGACAATGCGGGTTCCGGTCACACCAATAATTGGCGTCGTGCTGGCATCCCAGTTCCTGTAAAACTGGTCCTCGTCAGTCCCAAGCACTCTGCGGCGAAGTTCCGGGTCTTCGTCGCATTGAATCAGGCACCAGTTGCGAAAATCGAGCTGTTTTTGAACGTCATTTGGCCTCAGCTCCTGGTGAATACACACATGAAGTGGGTGGTAGCTGTGCTTTGAAGGTCACCTCCAAACTGAAGTCGGGCTCGCTTCATATGCGCTGGCGATTTCCCAGACCCTTGCTTCCGGCCAGACGGAGACGTAAGTCAGTGAATCGATGTCAAAACGCATCGGTTGCACTGGCTGGTTCCTTCTCTCTTCGGAACGTAGAGTGATCCAGCAGTCCTAAATAGATTAAATATCGATATTAATGTGGCACCACTCAGCACACGACGGCCAGGATCTTTGGCGGCATACAGTCTCGATGCCAGCTCCGCATCCATTTGCGCCCTGATGTAAGCGATGATGATGTCCGCTTTCGACGGACAACGGTCGAGTATTGGAGTTGCTCTGGCGAGGTCACTGTGACGGTATTCACGCTGCGATTTTGAAGTTTTGGCCTTTACATGGGCGAGACGATACTTCCGCACACCTGATTTGAGACACTGGCACTGCAATGGCCATGCCGCACGCGCACCACTTAAACAAGCACCTCTACGGCAAACGTCAACGCTTTTCCCGAAACTGGCGCGACACACCACACGAGCAACTGCCTGATTGCACAAAGCCACTGCCTCGGAAGCGCTCCTTGCTTCGTGGGCGAAACTTTTTGTTTCTTTGTGATGCACTTCCGAAACATGCAAAGATTATAGACGAACATTGTTAAACCTGGCGCCTATGCAACACATGATGACGCCTCACATCTAGCCCGTTTGGCAGCCACATCAAACGGGGAGGATATAAAAAAAAGACAAAACTGCAGGCAGCGCTATCATAGCTCTCAGAATCGGCAGTCGCATCACACGGCGATTAAAATCTTTTTGCCGCGAGCGACGAAGGAAAAGATAACGCCGCCCTCAGTCTAAGCTGAGCTTCAAGGCTTCCTAGTCGAGGATATATTACCACTGGCATTTCGTGTTGGGCGCCGCCGTCTGCAACACGCAAGCAGCGGACGTTGCTTTCGCAATATATTTTGAGCGCCCCACATGCACCCAGTTTCGGCTGTGTACGAAAAACAGACGCGAATTTATCTAGTGCGGTAAGGCTGTAGAGAATGATCATGTGCTGGAACCGTTGTCCCTAACTCATATCAAAGGAAGAACAAGTTTAAAAGTCACCAGCAGGCGACATTTAAATTATCCACGCTATAGTTTCGATGTTTCTATATTCGGTTAAGCTTCCACGTATTATCTACCGGAAGCCTACTGCGGAAAGGCAAGAGTCCACTGAAATACTCAGAAAGTCATAAACAGTATTGCCTTCAAAGAAAGCTTAGGGCATCGCAATTGGGAACCTATAGCCGCGGAGAGTATCAGGGAAAGGACATTTCTCAGATGATGCTGGGAAGAAAATGAAACAAACTGATTTGCTCAAGTTGAAGTTGGAACTCAAATACGTAGAATTTGAACACGCCACATGCAGAATTCTTCCGTAAATTTGCCTTGAAGCATCTGGCATGGCGAAAAAATGGCAAGGTAGGTGGAAGGCATTGAGCTGTGTGATTAAATCCCCCAATATTCATTCCCCGAAGTTGCACCCTGCGCAGGGTCGTCTCTGTTTTTGCATTAAGGGAGGCTTTAAAAGTAAAATGTCGTAAGGAAATAATTACACATTACCGTGCACCCATGCGCAGCCTGTGAAAGTTTCTGTGAAACCTGTATAGCGTTCCTTTCCAGCCGTATGTCTGCGTTTAGGTTCACTTTTTGGGATTTCCCTTGAGCATTAGGCTTTTAGTACAGCGTCATCAGAGAAGTGCCCATTTTATTTGGCTCATATTGCACCGCACTAATACTCTCGATACACAAAAACACTTCTCCAGTGCCTTCTCAAGTATTTCATTAGCACAGGCAAAGAGGACATCGAGAAGTTTCCTAGCGTCCTCGGCGTCCAATTATTCATAATGTGAGGGCGCTAATTTGTTCCTGTTTTATTTGTTTAATGGGAAAGCTGCCCGGCTATGAGATGTATACCCGTAGTGGTGAGAGGGCAGCGTGGCTATGTGCACTTTGCTGGAGACAAAGATTTATTTTACTGCAACATTACTGTAAGAATCTTAGGTTTGGTTTACGGGTGTTTAACGTCCCAAAGTTACTCAGGCTGTGAAGGACGCCGTAGTGAAGGACTCCGGAAATTTCGACCACCTGGGGTTCTTTAACGTGCACTGACATCGCACAGTACACGTTCCTGTAGAATTTCGCCTCCATAGAAATTCGGCCGCCGCGGCCGGGATCCAACCCGCGTCTTTCGGGCCGGCAGCCGAGCGCCATAACCACTCAGCCACCGCGGCGGCATTACTGTAAAAAGGACTGCCTTGCTTTGGACACAGCAGCCTTTGTGGAATGAGTTCTAAGCTGCAGTAAAAGAACTGTCAGGGGGTCATGAAATTGTAAAAAGGACGCATTAAAAAAACATAAGGAGAAGAAACTATATTCTCCAAAGATCTGCCAGCAACTGAAAGGTGCCTTCACTGTGGTGCTGCACCGGATATTTGTGATGTGCGGCACTTGTTGTGGACGTGCCCAGCGGCGGCTGCTATTAGAAAACGGCTCCTGAGGTAGGTGGGCCTTCGGTGGAACCGCGAACGTGACTATGTGAAGTGGACTATGAACCATCATTTCATCGACAACCTCTGCGACTACCTCAGCGCAACGTGTCTTCACTCGTTCTTTTAACTTTCTATATCCCGCATTCCTTCCCCTTTTTTTCAACGTCTGCCTCATGACACACTTTTCGAATAAAAAAAAATTACGAGAGCACGGGTGACGAGGCAAACCGCCCCTCAAGCTTTCTAACAGCATGGCCAAGGTCAGAATCGAGGAGCTCGAAAAAGGCCCCGACTGACGCCCCGCTGGAACACTTGGAATCCCATTTCGAGGCCATAGGTGTGACTGAACCTGTGAAGAAGCGGGCGATGCTCCTAAACCAGAGCGGTGAGCTCACATACAGTACCATTCATGCTCTGCTTCTGCCGAAACGCCTGGCTGAGGTTCGCTACGGCGACCTAGTTCGTCTACTGACCAACTGCTTCAGTGCCAAGCCGTCAGGGCTTGTCGAATGCCGCAAGTTCTACATACGAGATCAACTCCCTTCGGAGTCCATTTCACAGTGTTGGTCCTTATCACCCCCTTATCTCCATTTCGCATTACGTCATAGAATTGAGGATCGCGAAGGAGTGTAACTTTGGTGTAAGCCCTGGGTCTGTTCCTGTGGCGGCTGCCACGTCACCATTTACCTGAACGCCTGCCGTCCTATCAATCTCCACTTCAAAAACGCTACCACTCGAAGTGGTGCTTGGGCACCAACTTGTATGCGCTGTCGGGGACTTGACTCTTGAGCAGCCTCCCTTCATTGAGATTGATATCGCATTGCAAAGGGCTTTTGGACTTGGCTTTAGCAGCAGAATCAGCGCTTCAGCAACAGGCTGATGTTAGAGCGCCGCCAGAGAGAAAGACGAAACGTTTATGCATTGCTTATAGCGCCTTCAAAGTCTTCATGTGGGTGATTCTCTAGTCCAGGACTCCTATGGTGGCTGCGGCAGGTTGGGCCAGAAAACATGGCGCATGTTCTGGCAACACACAGCGACGATGTGAGGCAAACGCAAAACGACACCGGAAATCAACATCGTATTCCTTTCTACTCCCGATGCTCCTGGAAAGCAGGCCGCTCCTATGTGCATTCTTAGAAGTGCGACTTGTTATCACTGTCAAAAGAAAGGGGACATCCAAAGGCTTCTATAGCGAAGCGGAACGCGCGCACGCAGAACGATTCAGGCCAGTTCTTCCACTGCTGAGGGACATTTGTCCCTTGCTATACCCTACTTGTTCTTTTTCTTAGACTTCAGTTCCCAAGGCTCAACAGCTTTTCTTTAAATTCTAATTTTTTTTTAAATTCCCCCCAGAATAGTCAAGAACCAGGCCGGGGAAATCGCTAACCATTAGAAATTTGGAGGGTACGTGGTGGCACTGGGGAACGAGCCTAGCGCTTCCCGAATGCGAGGCAGGTGCTCTCGCCACTAGGCCACCCCTACGGCGCTACTGAGGAACACTTGGTGACTTCAATGGAGTGGGTGCTGGTGAATGTTGAATCTCATACTGGCGGCAATATTTAAGTCATCACTGCATTAGCGGGGGAGCCGACGAAACTGGAAATTTTTTTTTTATGTTTAGAAGAACGGCATCCGGACAGACTAGAGAAAGGATGAAAGAGTGTAGACGCAGTACATCATTGCTTTATCTAAGCATGAGCCAACGGCACCCTCGCTATTTATAAAGTGCGTGGTGTACTGTACGTTTCACGGTTGAAGGGACACTGACGAAAGCTGCATTAGGTTATTGTTGGGCGTAAAATTCGATTATCTGGCTCTTTCTGAGCACGTTAACGTTTGTCTGCAACAAAAAAAAAACGTTTTTGTTATACAAAACTGAACTTCAAAATTTTCCCGCAACTAGATACTAACTTGTGGCGTTTACACCGAAAAAGATTTGCTGCTGCCATTTTGAAGTGAATGGCGGCACAGCATAGTCTGTGGGATCCGCGCCGGTAATTAGATGTCGACGCATGCCGTTAATACTTTCGAAATCGGCAAGTGTGAAAAATATACGTACTCTGATTCGAAAGCGAAAATATGCACCGCAACGTCGGCATGGGAGACGCCGTAAATAATCCCCAAGGCTGAAGCGCGCTTTGGAATCAACTAAATGCAACTATTTTCTCGGGTCATTCACATCGTCTCAATATATTTTTGGCCGAGCGTATACAGCTGCATGTTCACCAAAACCCGCCCTTGCTCGCTTCCCTTCCTTCATGACCTCTTCGCCGAACGCGCTAATTTGTCGACAGCAGACGTATAGGACGTTTCCAACATTAATTCCGAGAAAATGCGCCATCCTAGCTCCTCTCGCTGTAGAATTCTGACCGCAAGTGTGCACTTCGCCAGGCTTCTAGTTTCGGTGTACTTACGGGCAACACCCATGAATCTGCATTTTATGCAGGCCGGGCTGCTATTTCACCGCCTTCCGAGAAAGGGAATAGCGCTCACGCTCGCTGCAAAGCGCTCGCAGAGTACGCATTGCCGATGGCTCCAGCGGGTTCCGCATACCGTCATCATCGCATCGCTAATTTCGCTAAGGTCATGGGAGTGTGACGCCCGCGAACAACGGCGGTAACCGCGGGGCGAGGCTTGAGCGCCTTCGTAAGTCATTTGGCACAACTTAATCAGAGGCCAAACCCGCTTCACTACAACGAACAATGCGCCTCTATGCTCTTCGCCGTAATTTTATAATGTATTCCTCGCGCACTCAAAAACAACCAGTTCTCCATCGGGCTCGAAGAATATTCTGTCTGCCTGTTCTAGAAAATATTACAACTAAGGGCAATGTAAACATTCGTGTTGATTATGCCTGCCTGGGGAGAACATGCGAGTCTGCTTTAATCGCGGAAGTGTCTTTGCGCTCATCTGAAATGATAATCCAGAGCCAGTAGAGCTCTTGAGCGAAACCCGAATGAGCGCTTTTGCATGCACTACGTTTCAGAGAATCATGCCCAGCCCAGGTACGTGGGTACGAACCCGCACCACCGCAGGCGCACCCATATATGCGCACCCATATAGTTCTATAGAAAAGGTAGTTATCCTGCAGAAAATCGATGCTTAGGAAAATTAATCATGAGAATAAGATTCGATTGAAGCGCATCTGACAGACGCTTTCGGGTTTGGGAATCAACCTATCGATATCTGTCTACATGAAAATTTTTAGTAATAGTGTTGTCAGCTCCGCACTACGAAACTGAAGCCTCAGCGAAACGGAAAGGGTCGAAATAAAGTCGATCAATGAGCAGGAAACTAGGAAAGAAAAATTATCTGGGGAAACGCCAAGAGGCACAACAAGAACAGCCTGGCAGACAGAACGAGTTCACGCTGGGAAAAAAAGAAGAAAATGGGACCTAGTATGTCCGGACAATTAAAGAGCCCCTCCAACAAAATATGTCATAGAAGGCAGGGCGGAAATCCTTCGACAAGCAGTGTTTGTATGATTCTGTTTTTTGTGTGTGTGCGTTTGTCTGGTTGGAACACAGCTCCGGGAGCAAGATCATGCAAGATACAACACCGTCCTCGTATTCATGCGGTACCTGGGGTTTTATTTATTTTCGTTTGTATATTTGTACATTTTATTTATTTCCTTCTTTATTTTGCCCATGAACATGAACAACCTTGGTTAGGGTACACAAAGAAGCACACCAGTCACAGATGCAAAACAAAAAGCTTCAACGCATTAACGGAGACACGAAAATATAAACTTCCTGGCTACCATTGCGGTTAGCTCAACTATCCAATGACAACGGCATGCTTATTACAAGGTTAGTACGGCAAACTCGTTTTACAGTAAAAAAATGTTATGATTTCGGAGCTGTTTTGTCGGTGCGCTATAACAGATTATTCTAATATGAGAAAGCACTCAGGTAACATTGAGCAGACATTTGAAAATGAATATTACGTCCAGTTTTCCTGTCCTGGTTGACAAATCTTCGAAGTTGCACTTACTGAGGGTTCTAATATGCTCGCTCACTCACTACAGCCTCCCTTCAAGAACGACTAGACGAATAATACAGTTCTGCATGGAGCCAGAGAACGCACAATCGCGCCTTAAAGTTGGCAAGTCTTTTCCAGCGACTTTTTCATGCTCGCGTCCTCCACGGTCGCACGCTTCTGCGTAATTCTTTTGAGAGATTTCTATTTCTTAGATTTTGTCAAGCGTCACTCCGCCACCATGGCTCCAGCCAGTCAGCAGCGTCACGTGACCAGCCACGGCGCCTCGCTGCCGGCAGCTGCTCCGCACCCCATGACCAAACACGTGACAGCGTGGCTGCGCAGCTACAGGAGGACGGCGCCACTACCGCCACGGCGCCGCCACGCTGAAGGCTCGAAATGCTACCGTAATGTAGCTATCGCTACAAAAACAAAATTAATTACATATTTAACGTGCTAATGAAATCTCAAGCAGCAGTTCGCGTAAACATCGATATCTCGAGTGCCCTTCCCTTTCTTCAAGCTGTCGCCACCACGGGAGTAGCAGAGGTCAGTAGGTACTGTCGTCTGCCGTCTCATTTGAATTCAAAATTAGTCCGAAGTGCGCCGCTTTCCCACAATGCGAATATCTTCTTCTGGCATTACACCCTCTTCTGGATAAGGAAGAAGCTTGAACAGGCTAATATCATTTGTATATTGAAGCATATGCGCCCTCTTGGTAACAGAGGACCAGGAGAGCAAGTGCAGAGCCTGCATGTTTTTTTTTTTACATTTTGTTAGACACAGCGCAGTACGTTCGTACGTCGGACGCTTTACTCAAGAAAGGTATGGATGTTATTGAGTCGTAAAATAAAATGAGACGTTCTGTGGCGTCCAGGGCTTGCTTGGCAACATTGGAGTCCTCGGGCCATAAACATATAGTTTTTTTTTCTATAAAACAGGGAATTTTGTTTTCGCAGCGAACCGAGCAGGAATAAAAATCATGATACCACAGCACACTTTCTTCAATTACACTCGTTCAGGGGAGATCTTCTGGCAATTTCATAGATATTAATATTGTTTTTGTTAAAGCGTTTCCAAAATGCCATCAGCGGGGCATTTTTCTCAAGCTACTGAGCAAGCGACGCTTTCCTCTAATAAATGATGCGTCTGAAGCAAAAGAATATAAACTTTATTTTTCAAAAGAAAATAAGTCATTCATACGCTTTATTTTAAGCGATTCAGACGATTGCATTTGCGGGCTCTTTCAAACAAAAACTATTGGGAAAATGGCCAACGATCTATCAGCATTTCCTGTTGCATAAATTGTGAACCTTGTTATAGCCACAGCATGAAGAGTGCGACCAAAATGCGCCTGTATGTTGTCTGCATCCATCGACACGAAAACTAAGCTCCAGTGCTAAATGCTGGCTTCGGCGCTGAACTGCTTTATTTAATGGACACGTCTTTTGTAGCCATTTTCTTTGCGCTCTTGGATGATCAGCGATCGATTCCGAAACAGACAGCAGCTTTACCAGCCAAGTAGTCACTGCAATTTGGAAAGATCAAGCGTTTTGGCTGAAAAAACACGTACAATTTTTATCGCGTTTACTTTTTCAGATTGAACACTAAATAATGCAAACGCACGTGCCGCGAAAACACTGTGGCAGTGTTCGTCTTTAACTATAAGCACGAGATCTCGAGTTTAAAACCGGCCGGGGTGGCAACGTATACTACGGACAAAGTATGACAAACTAGGACAGAGTACAACATTGTACAAAAAATGAAAGAACCGTCGTTGCACAAATTATACCGAAGCCTCGAATAGAGACTATCATCTGGTGCACAGTGCTGCGTCGTCATAGAAAAAAATATTATGAATATTACAGCAACCACTCTAAATACCGCCGGCAGCTATGCTGTTAGATATTTTTTTTTCTTTATTCTTTCTTTATTCTCAGAAACAGTACACAAACTGTTGGTTGGACCCATAGCCTTTACGGCTAGTGAGGGGTCCAAATACAACACAAGCACAATACTACCGCAGACCGTGTAAAATAAAAAACTTCAAGATTAACACACACAATTGATTCCTACATTTCCATGGAATTTAAATAGTGTTTTAAAGATGTTGAAAAGTTATTTTTTTCTTTAACTTCATTCGGGATTTCATTCCACACATGGGCTCCACTGTATTCTAGGAGTCTCCGGCCGTACATATTGTAACAAGGTGGTAAATTAAATAGATTGTTAGTTGCAGCTCTTGTTTGTTTCATTGGTAATCTAAATAAACTAAGGGGCAGGGGGTTGTTAGATTTTATTACATTGTTTACTATTTCAGCTATCTTCAGTTTATATGCCATTGATAGGGGTAAGATACGAAGCTGCTGAAAGAGTGGCCTGCCGGGGTGTGTATTATTTGAATAAGTTATCATACGAATAGCTCGTTTTTGAAGGCGAGAAACAGGATCTAGGTATGTTTTATATGTACCACCCCACGTTTCCAGGCAATAAGATAATAGACTGTGCACAAAGGCGAAATACAGAACGCGCAGAATTGGAAGATCAAAGCAGTCCCTGGCCTTTAGTAAAACATGACAACCATAGGCTAATTTGGAGCAAACATTATTAATTTGTTCTTTCCAGTGCATATCAGACGCGAACAGGACACCAAGATACTTGTATTGAGGCACCCTCAGCAGAGTCGTGTTGTCGATAGTTACAGATATACGTTCGTAGTTCATGTTCTTCCTGCGCGAGTGAAACACGGTGTACTTTATTTTCTCAGTATTAAGGGTTAACCGATTACTTTTAAACCACTGCGAAACTTCACCAAGCTCTTCATTAATTATACATTTAAGTGCCACTAAATTTTCTCCTGTAAAAAGCAGTGCAGTGTCATCAGCATATATTACAGCTTTCGAATATTTCAGCGTTGATGGAAGGTCATTAATATACAGGGAAAAGAATAGCGGCCCAAGCACGGAGCCCTGAGGCACACCTAGATTAATGCTTTGCGGTAGTGAGGCTAAATTGTTCATGACAACATATTGTTTCCGTCCTGTAAAATAGCTTTTAATTAGATCACGAATTTTCCCTCTTAAACCGTAGATTTCCAATTTCTGTTGTAGTATTGTGTGATCAACCGTATCGAAAGCTTTTGATTTGTCTAAATATACTACTATGGCCAGCTTGTTATTATGCAGTGCAGAATTTATAAGTTGTGAAAGAACAAGAACTGCGGATGACGTTGACCTTTGGGGCCTGAAGCCATGCTGATTATGACATATAATGTTATATTTATTTAGAAAATTTTGTATACGTTTACAAAGAACCTTTTCAAAAACTGTATTAATTGCATTTAATACCGATATTGGTCTGTAGTTTCGCGGATCAGATCGCTCACCGCCTTTATAAATAGGTACAACCCTTGCAACCTTCAGCTCGTCAGGATATATTCCGTTTGCCAATGAATGGTTAAATATGTGTAGTAGATGGAACGCTAGTATATCAATGTTGTTTTTGATCAGTCTAACGGGTATTGCATCAGGTCCTGCCGCCTTGCCGGCTGAAAGGCTGCCGACTGCAGTGATTACTTCTTCTATGTCTATGTCAGGCAAAGCAAAACTGTTATTAACACGTTCCGGCATCTTCGCGGTAGGTGCGTCAGCATGAACTTGCGCGGCAACCGTAGGCCCAATAGAGGTAAAATAGGTATTGAATGATTCTACTGTGTCTTCGTCAACTGTCTCAGGGAGTGTTGCCGTACTGGATCGCAGGCCGATTGCGTTGTTCACTATATCCCAAATTTTTTTTGTATTTCCATGCGCCTGTTTCACCAGTGATGAATAATATTCTTTTTTTCTTTTTCTCATAAGAGATACAGACAAGTTCCTGCAGCGCTTATACTGGGTTAGGTAGTATTCGTTTGAGAGAGAAAAGCGGAGGAGGTAGGGAGTTTCATTTCAGGGTTGTCTGAGTGTCATCTTACGACTGCAGTAGCTACTGCACTTATTTTGTTCTCTATGCATGTATCGCCTTTGCCGAAATTAACCAGGCAGCATGGTTTAATTTTCAGCGGCATCCCGGAGGATCAAAACAGTCTGAAAGGTAAAGACAAGTGTTCTCCTTATCTTGTACAGATATATTTTCGGAATTCATTCAAGTACGGCACTGTACAACTCACAAGGAAAGCATGCGGTTCGGATACATATGGCAAAGATGGTATATTGTTCAAGCTGCCAAAATAAGTGGACCGCTATAGAGTTAGGTTTAAAGTCACTCGCCACAAGGAGTAGTTATGCCAACGTTGTACAACTAAAAAAAACTTAGCCGGCTGGCACTCTGCTCACTTCGGAGAGAGAAGTGCTGCTGGGGCTGAAAGCTGGCTGTCTAAAAGCTGCTGGCAAAATTGAGCAGATGTGGCGTTCGGGGAGGAACACGGGGGCTATGTTGGGCACCACAGCCTCGCCAGGGGCCAGAAAAGCAACAGCGTATGCTTCTACGCAAGAAGTGACACGTTGGCGAATGCTGGGTGGGAGGCAAAGGGGCGTAAAGAAAAACAAGCAGTGAGCTAAGCCGTCGCTATAACAGCGTCAAGGCATGAACGGAGGGGAAAATTTGGTCACAGCGAACCCAAAAATTTTTAGGCTGGGTGGTAACAGCGAACGCGTGAAGAAGCACCTCTCTAGGCGACCTTTACGTAAACATTGCTACTCGTTCGCGCCAGTCCCACACCCGAGAAAAGTACCCCTTTTTACCAGGAAAGCTAAAACATATAGAGCGAAAAAAAGAGTAAAGGCGGTATTCCTGTAGATGCAAGATTCACTGCAGAGTGGGCAGGCTGGAAAACAGCGGTGATGCCGCTTTTTGTAGGACTCAGTGGGTGGTTCTCTGGAGACTTCAAGAAAGGAAGCGAAACCTTGTAGTAAAGGGCGTAAGAATAAATGTGATCAATTGCCCTTATTTTATTTCTTCGTTGAAAGAAAGAAACAGGCTGCCGTGTAGCGCACGTGAAAAAAACGCTTGCGTTGCAAGTACTACATATCATGACGTTGGGGTGCGAAACGACGCCACTGCACATACCCGAAATCCAACAGTTCTCTTAAAAGTGACGTTGAAATGAAGACAACTTTTTTTGCAACTCCGAATAATTCCTACTCGGCTATCGTACGAAGGCGAACCTTCCACTGGGCACGTCGCGATAACAACAGCGGAAAATCGGGTAGTTCTGTTGGGGCCCGATGAAAAACTGCTCTAATTGTACATCTTCATCACGCTGGCGAAGACAATTAAAAGCCATTAGAAGTTGCGTTCAATTTCAAATAAGAATGAAGTCACATCCAGTGTCCATGGCTGCAATCGTGAACGGGAAGTATTCGCTCACACAATTGCAGCTAAGTGTAGTTAAGCCCAGCTAAGTACTGGATAATGCATTGATCGGCACTGGAAACAACTGGGAAGTATAATAGTCAGTTCCAAAGTTGTCACCGTGCTGAGTCTATAGTCAGTGCCCCTCAGTGTAGAATACTCGGTGTTTATATTTCAACAAAAAGAACAACGAAGAGCATTTATAGTTGCGAGAAAGCCACTACAA